>JAOXNZ010000038.1:18369130-18380300 GCA_028566095.1 Kryptolebias brasiliensis
GAAGCACAAAAATTATTTTAAACTATAATCAATCTCAATAAGCAATGTAACAAATCATGAATTACAAACTTTCTTTTTCTTCTGTGAATCAATGGAAGTGTCCTTGAGTAGGACACTGTCATCACCCCAAATATGTGTGTTTGAGAGCAAAAAGTGCTTCAAATATAGAGTGCAAATATATAATGCAAAGCAATTTATGACTGTTTTTAATGCATGAATAAGAAACAAACTGTAAAAATGTTCCATTGGCACAAGATAAGAGTAAGACACTATACACGTATATACTATTTACCATTTTACTTTTTATGTTATTGGTTGAGTTTAAATCCAGCCATAACTAGCAAATTTTAAATAGGTACATTTAGAAATGGGGTTGTCTCTAATAGTCGTCATAGCCAATGACATCGACTAAAACAAATTGTTGACCTCAATATTTTCAGATTCGGTTATAGTTTTTAGAACTATCAAGTTGGATAACAAGTTTGTGTCTGCTTTATTGTCGAACAAGTGTGGTTACTGAAGAAAAGCCGAAGAAGTCTATACGGGAGTCATTAAAGCTAGCTGACAATAAAAGTATGCTTTGTACAGTTTGCAAGGTTTCTTAGGCTCATAGCAGCAGCACAAGTGCGATCCACGCGTTGCATGATGAGCTGGTAAAAAAACAAACAAACAAACAAAAAAACACCACACTATTTTTTTTAAGCTGCTATATACACTTTATGAAGTTAGGTTGTCTGTCTGCTATATTTTTGGTGAATAAATGTTTGAGAAAACTTTAAACTAGAATCTGGGTCCATGTTCAATAACACTGAACTGGTGTTGTATCAAGCTGTTTTAAGCAATGGTATTTAAAGTAAAATGCTAAAAGAAAAAAAATCTGTTTCTCTTTTTGTCACTTAATATTTTTCCACAAACTTGTGCAACACTAAGCACGTCGGGGAAAAGTTGGTTCGCTCAAAGACACCTAAAATATGTGGCTGTACAGCCCTTTCAGAGTATGCTCTACTTTCTAAGCCACTTCCACCTCATTTATCAACACTGCTCATACAGTGACAATCTCTGTCATCTCCAGAGAGTATACACATAAATGCACGCATGCAAGCCCATCAGAGTGCATGACTTCAGCTGTAACTCTGAGATGGCGTTCCGATGAGAAAGATTAGACACTGCCCTTCAAGAGGTGGAGGAGGAAATGGGGAAAGACGCAAATGGTGCATCATCACTGTTTTTTTGTGTGTTTTTTTATATATCTATATACTGCAGGTCAAATTTTCCATTCCATTTTTATTCTGCATGTAACTCAGTAGACCTTAAGTCTAAGACATCCAAGTTTTGGTTTCGGCTTCTATTTTTGTCTGTCTGTCTCTCTATCACAAACTCACAGTTTCTTATCTTTAGTTTAATCATTTCTTATCAAGTTTTATTTTTAATCAGTCCAAAAAACTCATTAATTCTACTTTTATCTCTCTTCTTATCTGTTTTTCATTTTATATACCCCTTATTTGCTATGTCTTTGTTGAATCTTTTTGATCTTTCCTCTTCTGACTTTTATCAACCCATCAAATTTAACTCTAACCATCCACAGTCAACCCCACACCCCCCTGTTCCCTTTTTCAGGCTTTTCCCAGGCCAAGCTTCCTGACCTCTACAGCCTTCTACCTCTTGCTCTCAGGGGTGAGGGGCTGTGTGCCTCTGACCGTTCCCATCCTGCTAAGACTTTCATTTTAATCTGACTTTGTGAGCAACAGAGGACAAAATTGAGAAGAAAAAAAGACAAATGCGTGTGTGAGTGCTCACTAAGACTGGAGCTCCTGAAGCAAACAAACTTCAAACGTCATGATAGCATCACACACTGTGAGCTTTGGGAAGAACATAGTATGGAGTTTTAAAGTTCCAAAGACCTTTGCTAAACAGCATGAATGGTTCAGACATTTAAACAATGTACTTAGAGTTCAAATACAGTTGAAACCAGCAGTTTACATACGCTGTATAAAAATACACATATCGATCTGTTTCTCACTGTCAGACATTAAATCAGACTGAACCTTTTCTGTTTAAGGTCAGTTAGGATTTCCAAAGTTATTTATATTTGTTATTTGCCCAAATAATGAGAGATAATTTGTTCACATACACTAAGATTACTATGCCTTTAAACAATTTGGCAAAACCCAGATGATGATGTCATGGCTTTGGAAGTGTTTGATAGGTTACCCGACAACATTTGAGTTAATTAGAGACACACCTGTGGATGCATTTTAAGGCACAACTCAAACACACTGCTTCGTTGTTTGACATCATGGGAAAATAAAAACAAAGCAGCCAAGAAATCAGGAAGAGAACCGTCGACTTCTACAACTCTGATTCATCCTTGGGTACAATTTCTAGATAGCTGAAGGTGCCACGTTCATTTGTTCAAACAATTATATACAAGTATAAACACCATGGGAATGTCCTGCCATCATACTGCTCAAGGAGACAGATTCTGTGTTCCCGAGATGAACGTGTTTTGATGTATTGACTCCAAAACAAAAGCAAAAGATCTTGTGAAGATGCTGCTGAAGCTGGTAAGAGTTTCATTATCCACAGAGAAACGAGTCCTGTATGGGCATGAGCTGAAAGGCCACTCAGTGAGGAAAAGGCCATTAGTCCGAAAGCAACATAAAAAAGACAGATTGCAGTTTACAAATGCACACAGGGACAAAGACCTTATTTTTTGGAGACATGTCCTGTGGTCTGATGAAACTAAAAATGAACTGTTTGGCCATAATGACCATTGTTACATTATTAGAAAAAAGGAGGAAGCTTTCAAGCCTGAGAACACGATTCCAACTGTAAAGTACATTATGCTGTGAGGGTGTTTTGCTGCAAGAGGGGCTGGTGCACTTCACAAAATAGATGGTATCACGAGGAAAGAACATTATGTAGAAATATTAAAGCAACATCTCAAGACATCAGCCAGGAAGTTAAAGCTTGGGCACAAATGGGTCTTCCGAATAAACATTGATGCCAAATTAGTTACAAAGTGGCTTAAGGACAACAAAGTCAGGGTTTTGGAGTGGCCATCACAAAGTCCTGATCTTAATCCCATAGAAAATTTGTGGGCAGAGATGAAAAGGCAGCCTACAAACCTGACTCAATTACACCATTTCTGTCAGGATGAATGGGACAAAATTCCAGTAAACTATAAATCTTGTGGAAGGATACCCAAAACATTTGACTCAAGTCATACAGTTTACAGGGGATGTTACCAAATACTAAGAAAATGTATGTAATCTTGTGACTTTAAAGACAGTAATAAAAAATTTGCTCTCTCATTATTCGGGGATTTAACAAATAGGAAAAAAATTGGGAATCCTAACTGCTAAAACAGAAAACGTTTACTGTGATTTAATGTCAGGCGGTGAGGGAAAATGGTTATTTGTCTTTTTATACAGTGTTTGTAAGAATCTGGTTTTATCTGGTACTTAACACTTAAAACTGTGAAAACAGACATTCTGAATGGGGACACATTTTTACTCATGGGAGACAAGTGAGAGCAAAAAGGCAATATATCATGGAAGTATCAGCTCTGAAGCACAAAACACACACACAGAATAATGTGGTTCAGCTTACAGGCCACAAACTCTGGGGGGGGTTACCATCTATTATCTCTGTCTCCATGAGGTTTAAATTCAATTGTTGACATAACTCATTCCCAGAAACAATATGCATTCTAAAGTTTGCTCTTAAACACAGCCTGTACTTGTGTAAGGTACTGCAAATGATCTCTCTCTCTCTCTTTTTATCTGTGTGTGTGTTTGTCAGCAATTTCCATTCGTGCGTGTTCTTTCTGTCAGTCACATGAAAGTGTGAATTTGTTCTTGAATAATAACTAGCTTCTGTGAACCAAAAACTATATTTCTTTTATATGAAAGAAGGATACAGACCTGTTACAAAAGAATTCCCACATTTTTATAACTCTAGTAGAATGAAGTTAGAGATCTTTATTGCCTCAACAGTCCCCAAAACTGTAAACATGAGACAGGAAGACACATACAACCACAGAATTTCAGTACCCTTACTGGTGCGTGACTATAAGCACAAAACAGACCACACACATTCATCATGAGAGGAGACAGCAATCATCAGCTGAACTGTAACTGAAATTATGCAGTTAGTAACCTAACATTAGGAAAACATAGCAGGGTAGGATAAGATAATTTGCCTCCCAGAGTTTCTTAACACCATAGGGGATGTTGTTACTGTAAGCACAGTTGAAGACAAGGTGTCTAATCTCTTTCACTAAAATGATGTGGTAATAAAAGTCTAAGACAAAACCAAAACTTGTGTATATGTGCACATTTTCTACAGGATAATGATACAGTTTTGTAGTCATTAATTAAACTCTCATCCCTAAAACACTTCAAAATTAATTGTCTTTACAAAAACTGATTTAATGACAATCAAGTTATTCGGTCTTATAGATGTCACCGAAATCAGATCAGAATAAAAACAAGCTTAAAAATGAGCAAAACATGTTGAAGCCAGCATGTACAGCTGTCAGCACAACACGACTGCACGTTGAGGAGTTACCCGAGCAGCTAAAGTGGGTCCATGTGCCACAGAGTTGTGATAATAATAACCCTAAACCCCCCAGGCATTTCTCACAGGCAGGTATTAGCACGGCTGACAAGAGTTCTTTATCATCCTGGGTGAGTGCAGAGCACGCAGAATTAGCTTGGATGGTTTGCTATGTCATAGTGCGAGCAGAGTGTGGGAGAATGATCTACGATTCACTAAGCTGAAAAGACTAAAGATCGCATTTCACTATCGCAGGGGAAACCCTTAAACCATGACCACAGACAAAGGGAATCATAGCAGCAGTTTCTGGGAGAGGAAAACATGATAGTGAGCACTAGTTCTCACAATATATCTCTAGTGTTACTTTTGTGATCTCAATTTCATTACACGAGTGACAATTTGTAGTCTTTACAGACTTTTTTGAGGATAATTAAGTGGGTACATAAATTTGGGATACATTTAAAAATGTTAGATCAAGAAACCGACACGCTTCATCTAATTTTATTTACTCAACATCTCAACTGGCCTTAAATGCATAGTTTAAATCTTTTGAAGAGGGGTTCTATGGAAAGGTTTAAAAAAATACAGCTTTTTGAAAAGCCTCAATTTGGAGAAACAGTGTTTAATTCTGACTGGACTGACAAGCTAATGGCTAGTCCGTGTGGGGCCAAGACCAAAGTGAAACTTTTATAGCGGTTCATTCACATTTACTTTTCACAGCCTTTCCACAGAACCCCACTTCAAAAAGGTCTAAACTATCAACTTAACCCACACATTAATTATGATAGAACATAAAGAAGCATAATGCAAATATAAAGGTGTAAGAGTCTTTCTCTGTGTGGTATTGTGGTCATTAGCTGACCCAAGGTTGGTTATTATACTGCAAAGAATTTAGCCTCCTTTAGGGGACTATTTGGAAGCATAGAGCAATCACTCACAGCAGCAGTCTGGCTGCGCAGCTACCGTGCTCTGCAAAACATGAGAAACTTCCTTTTTCTCTGGTATGTTTGAGAGGAAGGCATCAGTAAGTGGTTCCCTCTCCCTGAGAGGCAGGGGAAAGTAGACCCTCTCGAGTGCCTCTTGGCTTCCCCACCTCCCCTATGAGCCAATATCGCCGTCAGACAGAAAGACACACACACACACACAGAGTGTGGTTTCTCCTCTGGAGGGGAACATAAACAGGGCTCTCTGTCTGCAAGTGGAGAGCTAGTTCTCATGACATCACCACCCAGCAGGAATGCTGCGCTCTGCCACGTCAAACCCCCTCCATCGGCCAGCAGCTCGAACACAGACACACACACATACAAAACAACATATGTTAACTTGATTTATGCACGTCTACACTGTCACAATAAAATCTACCACATAAACAACATGAACCTAAATGCCTTTTCAGCTATTGTTCAAGTATTTTCTAACAAAAGGTTTTCATTTCTCACAGCTCAGACTTTTTTCTTCCTCTGCATCTCCTTCGCTAACCTTATCACTTGGTTTTGCTCCTTCTTCCTTCACCCTCACATATCTGTGCAGTTCAGTGTCAGACCACACACATACCACCAAAACACAGATAATCTATGAGAGAGAAAGACCAAAGTTGAAGAGTTTGAAGAGAAAAAGAATAAAGCTTTATCTCTGATGAGAAAATGTTTGTGCATTTCTGTGTTTGGGTGGTGGCGGCGGCAGTAGTGGTGGGGTGTATGGGAAATTACGCACTACTTCATTGTATTGGTGTTTAGAGGAAAAGCCCTATTGAAGCTCTCTCCTTCCTTTTCACCTCTCTTCCTCTCCAACTACATCCCTCCATCACTTCCTGATCCATCCTTCTCTTTTCTGTACATCTCAGAGCTATTTTTTTACTTTGTGTCCCACCTTTTTCCTTTCCTCTCTCCATCTCAGCCCATTTTCTTGCCATTTCGCTCAATCGCTCTATTTAACCCTCTCTGCTTCTTGGAGGCGTTTGGGGGAAAGCAGGGGCAGGAAGCAGCTTGGCTCTCGGACAATGGAACACATCAAAATCAAAAACCAGCACCAACCTCACCAACTTCACACACACACACATACACACAAACACAGCAAGACAAACAGGACATTCCAGCTGCCGGCTGCACCGGATTCCTCGCCTTGGCTAATCTGAAACGGAGAGTGAGACCGGGAGTGGAGCAGAGCTGGGAGGCCGGGTGAGAACTATGGGTGAGGAAGCCCAGGATAGATGAAAAGTGAGAGGAACAAATAAAGGATGAGGAGAAGAAACTGATACCAAGAGTGAGAAGCAAATATTGTAGAGCATAAAATGGTTCTAATTAAAAAGAGCAGGAGTTAAGTGAAAGTTGCATACATGTACAGTACTGTGCAAAAGTCTTGAGCTGGTCCACTTTTATTTATATTTTGCTTTCAAGCAGCCAGAGTTTCCTGTGAGCTTTTAAAGTGGTTTTGATGAATAGTTTTCCAGGCTTTTTGTAAACATTTGTTAACCTGTGTTAAAATTTTAAGGATGATTATTAAACTCTAATTGGTAATCTGAAAATACCTGACAGTGTTTATACATTTAGCTAAAAACTACAGTAGTGAATGCTGCTCTATGCAGTGTATTGGTCAGCATTTATAACAATAATGATAATAAAAACAAAACAGCAGATAGATGAGACACAATGAGCTCATGCCTTCCCAGTGTTATTTTTACTTCTTATGGAAGTTGAAACTCAGTATTTTTATTGTTCTATCTTGAATTAACCCAGTGATCTCCAATTGTGGTCCTAGAGGGCCACTATCCTGCATGTTTCCGTTGTTTTCCTGCTGTTCAGCAGGTATTCAAGTTCTGCAGAAGCCTGTTAATCATTCAGTTATTTAATATCAGGTGTGCCAAAGCAAAGAAAACCTAAAACATGCAGGACAGTGGCCCTCCAGAACCAGGATTGGACACCACTGAATTAAACAAACTGAATGCTCCACTAACTCCAAGTTTTTAAATGTGGTGCCTCCAGGTCTTGACAAAAATTGGTCCTTGCCCTTGCCAAGCAGAACTCGGGTCGGGTGCTTCTGAAGTCGAAACAGAGGAGGGAGAGAAAAAAAAAAACCTGGAGCTAAGAAAGCACTGGCTTTGAACTAGCACTGGAAACAGTTAGGTGGAAAACCCCTCAAAGACAGGAAATTTTTTGCAGCTCCCACTGTGGGTCTGAAAATGCCAAACTCTAAAAATCACTTGTAATTATACCAAGAATATAATTATATATACTGTATATAAAAAATTATAAGTATAGATTTGTATTGAGGTAGAAACAAGGGCTTTCTCTATGATACTTGAATATCAGGTCATGAAATTATTCACTTTCAGAACTATCAAACCATTTGCTGCCAATAAATTGTTGGAAGCTGGTAAATTCTCAATGTACCAGACTGTATCAAAGAGTTGTTACTCTTGCTTTTATTTATTTTTTTATGCCATTTTATTAAAATTCCAGGTTGTAAATCTGATTTGTTAAGAACATGTTTACTTACTGAGCCCAGTGGACCTCTCGTAATCTACCCACTGTCATATTGGGCTACAGAGAACGCAGAAAAATACAATCAAGGTCAAAAGCAAGGTAAGATCATTCTGAATAAGTGTCAGCTTACTTTGTCCACAACTCAGCAACCAAAGCCCTCTATTCTTGAGCTATTTCAATAACACATGAAGAAACAGAATCAATGATAAATGTATGTTATTACAGAAGTTTATTACATACACTTTATTTCCAACTCGGTTTCCCCGATGGCTAAGTGAGCATAAAGTAACATTTCTAAGCATGAAACCTGGCTATTATCACAGATATTTTTTCTACATGTATAATTAAATGCCCTGAAATCACACATTCATCTGCCTCTCTGATATGAGGGAGAAAAGAATAGCGCTTGAGCAACTATATATATTCTCACACAAGCATGCAAACAGACACAGATACTGATCACATGTGCACCCAAGCGAACACAGGTGTCACTGCATCGCTATGCTATCCTGGGGCCAAGTTGACTGTGGGAAAACAGCAGTGCTGATTTGCTGAATGCTCACTGACTGATGGCTCATCTACTTTCTTCTTTCTGTGTATCTGCTCCAACAGCAGCTTTTGTGGGATTTTTACACTTCTTTGAAAAAAGAGCTGGCTTTTATTTTATGTTTTTTAAAGGACGCTAGAAATCACTTAATAGTTAATATATTAAAATTTAAGTTTGAAAAGTTAAGCTCTCTTTTAGCTCTAATGGAAATTACATACTATTTATGATAGAACAACTCAATGTTATATTTTAAATGGAGTAGGAAGAAGTATAAATTTATTAAATCCTACCCCAATGCTTTTATATAAACACTGTCTTTGTTTCATCACATTGGTCTATCCACTAGCCATTGTCATTAATTAAACATTTCTTAACCTATGTCACAAAGATAAATAACTTGATCCATTTTATTTTTTTCCTTCAGTACATCGACTGCTTCCACTTCTAAGGAAAAAACATAACCAATACTTGCTGACATGAAGAACTAACATTATGTACCTTAATAAAAACAGACCCGAAAACCTCTCTTGGCTTTGATTAGGATTTGTGCTAGATTACCAGGTGTGTGCTGACAGACACAGCTAACCTCATTTTGACAAACAACAGAACGTGCATCCAGTCAGCCTGTGATTCAGTCCAGTACAGAACGTAGCCAAGGTGTCTGGTTTTCCTTATTACAGCCATGAGTACCAATAAACTATAGTAAAAGATGAAAAAAGTCCCCAAGCATAAGCCACCACCTCTGAGAGAGGCAATGCACATTAATTAACATATGTAATTTTGTATATCATAAAATGAGCTGTAAAGACTAATTCATATCCACATTCCCTAACAGAATAATAGCATAAAATTATAATAAAATTAAAAATAAACTACACAAATCCCTAAAAGCCCATAATACAAATATATTTGTAGATTTAAAAAGTGCATAAGCAAATGCTTCCCAGAGGAATGCTTTTGTATTTTGATAAATAATGTTTCTGTGACTCAAACCAGTCATTGGTGTCGGTCCCAAACCGGGATAAATGGCAAGGGTTGCGTCAAAAAGAGCAACTGACATAAAATCTGTGCCAAAACAAACGTGCGGATCTACAACTGTAAACCGTACCGCCGACTGCTATTTTTCAGTCAGGGCCTGGGTTAACAATGACAGACCCCGTTAACCAGCAGGGTGCTGGTGGAAACTGGACTGCTGTTGCAATCCCTGATAAGAGAGAAACCGAAAGACAAAGAAGAATGTTTGTGTGGCCCAATTTCTCATTACAATAAAGACATCGTATCACAGCAAATGTCATGTCCTGAGTAAATAAGACAAACCTATGTTAAATTTGTGGTCATATCTTACTCACGAGAGTGACAGCCAGTCACAATGACTTTTGCTGACTTGCAACTCGCACAGCAACCAGAAGACATGCTGAGTGTCACACATTAGGCAAAATTACTGCAGAAATTCCCTCTAACTATCTACTGTATACAATATGTACATATAATAAACACACCTATGACTGTGAGACTGACGTGGCTGATTTGTGAGAACTTTCTTTGAGAGTGCGGGTTCACCTCTAACACTTTCTGAAAATGTGAGAGAGTGTGTGTAACAGGAGACGTGAACCTCTCACCACACACAGTGGGAAATATTTGGAATGGTTTTCCTTGGAATGTCTTGGCGTGCCGATGGAATGGCCCCTCCCCTCCAAGCCCCACACACCTCCACCCCCATCTGACTGTCTCTCCCTCTTGTCTCCTGAGAGAGGAGGGGGGAAAGGGAGTGGGAAACGGTACGATACACAAATTCGACTCCGTTTTGTCACCTCAACTATTTAGCTGAGCACCATTTTATTTTCTGATGGTCAGATTAAATTACTTATAGGAATCAAAGGGCAAAACATTAAAATAAAGGGATAGTTTTCTACACACCTCAATTATATTTATTATCAAAGTTCCAAGTCAACAAATGGTTGCCCTGTTTGTGACAGCATGGAGCTAAATTGTTGATTTGTGGACCTATTTTGAAGAGAAATATTCTTCCAAATGGCTTTGTTGGAAGACAATTTCAGGGCTTTATCTGACCTTTTTTTATGATGTCATGTTTTTAACATAGTTAGCAACTTTTATCCAAAAATATAGTATTCTTAGTATTTCAAAAGCCCTGCC
This sequence comes from Kryptolebias brasiliensis, assembly GCA_028566095.1. Taxonomy (NCBI): domain Eukaryota; kingdom Metazoa; phylum Chordata; class Actinopteri; order Cyprinodontiformes; family Rivulidae; genus Kryptolebias; species Kryptolebias brasiliensis. The sequence goes on from JAOXNZ010000038.1 coordinate 18,379,874, forward strand.
TGTAAACTAACAAATTGCTCAGATGTCCAGTTATGGTTAAAAGATGCACCATTTAGGAACTTTATAGAATATTCTTTCTCTGTTTAAAGGCATTTATCTTTAGTTCAGTTCTGCCAGCATTATCCCACTAACCAGGGAGTTGAAACTTGTGGCCTGTATTACACAAAACATCTCAAATTAGACTTCCAATATGTTCAATTAACTAATTCCAATATGTTCTGTAACTGAATTAGAATTAGCATATCTGACTTAGCTAAAACCATAGCTGAATAAGAATATGCATAGTTGAACTTGCTAAAGTATTCCTGAATTAGCATTAGCAATGTTGAATCAGCAGAAACTATAGCTGAATTAGCATTAGCATTGTTGAAATAGAAGAAACTATAGCTGAATTAGCATTAGCATAGTTGACTAAGGTGAAACTTTA
>JAOXNZ010000038.1:18433705-18446656 GCA_028566095.1 Kryptolebias brasiliensis
ATGACTGATTGTAGTGTAAAGCACTTTGGGGTCCTTGGACTAGATAAAGCGCTATACAAGTGCAGGCCATTTACCATATCTAATCTACATTAGTCAACACAAAAAGGGATATAACTCAATTTTACAGATATCAGGATTAAACAAAAATCTCACTGAAAACGTTGACCTGAAGCATCTGAAGACCAGTTTGCTTCCTGATGTATGTAAGTCTCACCTTCATGGCCTTCATGACCTCATGGCAGTCAAAGACAGCAAGAGGCGATGCCAAGGCAACCAGCAAGTCCTCAAAGTCTCCGTGAGTGTCGCCCTCCAGATCAGCGACTAATTTCTAATGAAAAAATACAAGAAACTCACTTTAGGCTGAGCTTTTGTCTTTAATAATATCATATAGCTTTGAACAAAACGTCCTGCTGAATACCCTTCCTGTTGTTTTCTCATAAGCCCTGGCAATAAGCTGACGCTGAGCATCACTCCTTTGGGTCAGAACCTCAATCAGGGTCTTCTCTGTTGTACCTATAGAGACAAAAGCAAAATGGTAGAAATACTTGCTTTAAACCCTATTTAAAGGTCATATTTCCATATTTAGTGAAATATTACTGGACTAGTGCTCTACACTTTAAATTAAAGGAAAGCATTCCTTGAAGGAAAGCATTTGGCTGGCCGCCTTTTATGCCAGAGTTTTAACTGAAACCATGTTCATCATAACATGGTTTCAGAAGGGATGGAGTTGTAGCTGTTTAGGTCAAACCTTGTAAATGACATTTCATGCAATACTGCAGGATCTCGCTTGAACAGTTATGTGTTGGGAATGACTCTCAGCTTCGTCAAGTTTCAGATCAATATCTGCAAAACTGACTGAGTTATGGCCATTCTTGTGCTGGCAAATACCGATCAGGCAGCACGACGGATTAGTGGTTAGCACTGTTGCCTCACAGCAAGAAGGTCCTGGGTTCAAGCCCCGGCTTGGACCTGGGGTCTTTCTGTGTGGAGTTTACATGTTCTCCTCGTGTTTGCGTGGGTTTTCTCCAGGCACTCTTTCCTCCCACAGTCTAAAAACATGCATGTTAGGCTGCCTTCAGGCCCAGGCCTCCCTTGAAAAATGGGCTTACCTGTTTAAATAAAGGTTAATAAATAAAATTAAAAAAGGTGATCTTGCTTTTACTCCAAGTGTTAATGAGTAGTAGATGAACATCCAGTGATTACTTTCTGGAAGTTTCACTAAAATCTGTCCAGTGAGGCATGAGATATTTTGCTACCAGACAGATGGGATTGACACTAAAAGTTAATAAAAAATTGTGCTCAGGTGGGCAATAAAAAGGTCCTGGTAATAGTTGTTCATTAACTTACCGAGGCCCTCCATGGCCTTCCTAAGAGCAGCAACATCTTCTTCTACTTTAAAGCCTGCCTTCTCCTTCACAGTTCCTCTTGTGTTAGACTGCAAACACAATAATCATCCGCTCAATCGTAGCAAAGTATATCTACATAACTATAATACATGTGAGATATAAATAAAGCTCTAATTTACTGTCAAAGTCAGAGAGGAGGGGGAGTCTAGCAGCAGGTCCAAGTCATCCTGCAACACATGCCCTTAAATTATCACCAGTACTTTTCTTATATTGGAACCAAAAATACACATTTAAAATCATGTTTCCCAAAGACACTGTATAAAAACTCACCCAAACAGACATGGTTGCAGTTGTGGAGATAAGACTTTAAACTGGAAAAAAGGGAGAAAAACATGAAAGATCAGCATCTTCATTGCTCCAGTTTTGCTTTAGCTACTCATAGATTCGTCCTTCTAGGTATTTATAGACCAGTCTTACAAGATCTCACAATATTTTTCTTGATTTCACTTTTGCAGTCAAAACGTGTGCTGTAATAGAACTACAGGAGGGAGGGGGGGTATAAAAAAACAACCCTTCGACGACTCTAATCTGAGAAACAGCCCAGGAAAAAGCCCAACAAGAGAAAACATGGAGCACAGACGGATCAGCGCGATAAAAAGCAGAAAACGGCGTTTGTTCTTACCTAGCCGGATAGATGAGATGTTAGGAAAGAGATATTTACAGTGAACACAAGCTGCCACACCTTTCAGAGAAGTTGGAGGAAGCTACGCCCATCTATGGAGCAGGGGGAGGCTGAATCACACATTCCTCATCCAAGCTCTTCCTCACTGATGAAGAGCAGCTTTGAGCTCTCATAAAGGCACTTTCTCTAAAGTAAAATCATAAATTAAAAGCATTTTTTTTTTCAAGAAAAGCTTGCATAATTCTGTCTTAACAGAGATCAGACACGCAGACAAGAAGCGTCCCTTTCAAAATAAAAGCATGCAAAGAGAGAAGTCCATTGTTATTCAGCTGTTGTTGTTGTTTTTGTTGTTTTGTTTGTTTTTTTCTTTATTTGACATAATCTGTCCATTAATCTGTTATATGAATTAGAAATTTAGAAGAATTTTCCTCTAAGATGACGCAGCTCAATAAGTGGGTCCAAATGGGCGTGTTGTTGGTTCTCAAGACAGGAACAAGGATATGAGTCAGAGAGGAGGAGAAGGAAATGTAGAAAGGTTGTGAACTGATCTAATCTCTCCACTTCATCACTGACATGATGCTGCAATTTTACACCCATCATCTGTTCAGGGGCGCCACCAAGGGGAGGGGGGACCCCGAGAGGTGGCAATGGGCCCCATTATTCTGCTGCAGTATTTTCCAAATAGCCTATTTATGACAACAGCATAAAAAAATTAAATCTGTTATGGCTTTTGGTTTTGGTGTGCCGCCCCAAGCGATTCAAATTGTCTGTCACTGGTGGATTGCGGTTCAAAGTGATATGAGCAAGTTATACACACAATTATATAGTTGTTAGTTAAAAAAAAAATTAATGAAATAAAAATATATGTGACTACAGGCAATTTGATGTTATGTGAGCCAAAATCATAATACTACAACCCAAGTCTAAACAGTAGTTAGTTCATGATATTAGGACACTTGTTACCATTAAATATCATTATTAATAATCATGTTATTTAGAAGAAAGGGACAAGTACTTAGGAGTCAACTAAGTAAACAAAATAATAAATTAAATCCAAGTGAAAGTGTGACAATGGCGACATCTGGTGGCCAAATAAAAAGCTGTAGGTAGACTTTTTTTTAAGGAAATCAAATATCGATTTATAGTCTTGAGTATATTGGGCATTTGTTCTAGAAAACTAACAAAATTTCTGAAGTAGTTAAAAAAGTTATGAGGGGAAGTAGTTTTTAGACATTTCATAAGCATTAATTTGAACTGTTTTTAATTTCACTATATCTCACTAATCATCTGAAACATATGAGTTGACATATGCGTTACGAATGTGTATGTCATCTGTTAGTAGTAAAAGTAGTAATAGTAATATAGTGATAAACAGAAACTCCACCTATCATGTGACTACGTTGTCACTGCTCATTACGTACATGCGTGATAAGAGTTTTACCCTCAGTTAGAGTTGTATGGGCAATTTCTGCACATCAAATTTTTAAATAATGACGACAGTGACAGTCTGTCACCATAAAAATATAGATGATCTAAACTTTATGGTGATCTTAGATATAACTGATTGGATAAACTGGGCAGAAAGTGGGTAAAATTGTCAAAATGAAAACATTTTACGTGGCGAGGTTTGCCTGCAAGGCAAATCTGAGGGTTAAAATTTCCCCATTGATCAGCCTGGTAGCAGCGTAACCTGCCTGTTGTTTGACAGCTCGGAACCCGACAGGCTTTTCGGCGTCGTCGGTTTCGGAGGACTGTACTCGACAAGGGAAGCACTTATGTCTATTTCAGAATGAATTTTGTTCCAGCTTAATTATTTTGCTTTACGATTGAGCCTAATTGCTAACCGGCTAGCATAGCTAACACGAAAGGAACCTCCCAGCTGTAGCCCCATCGTCTCGCTCCGTCTCTTTCAGGTTTCTACCCTTAGATTGGAGAGAAGTGTGTTTTGTCCAGGTAATCGGTGCTTTCTGGTCAGTTTTCTTTGCCTTACAAGTAAGCAGACGTGAGCAGTCCGCTGTAGCTCGTTTCCTTCATTGTTTACATGGATCCCCTTCATCTGAGGTGCTTTGTTGTCCTAATAAAACTGGATAAATAAGAAGAAAAACAGAGTGGGATTATGGAAATCGGAAGGTAGCCAAAACTGTGCCATGTCTGTGCCAAAAAGAGGATGAGCTGGGCTCCAAGTGCCAGCTGATTTGTTTGACTTTTGTGTGGGCAGGAGTTTTATTTGTTCCCATTCAAGCTCGATCTTATGTAAGACTCCATGGGGAGACCTAAACCTCTCTGGAAACTGGGCCACTCCTGTCCTGGCACCAGGATGATGCTGGAGACCCTTCTGATCATTGGTCTTCTTGGCTGGACAAGTTGTCAGGAGAGCCAGAGCATGACCCTGGAGGAGAAGACCACCATCAGGTGAAATCTGTTAAAGAAAACACACACACGCGGGTTATCGTGTCAAAAATGTTTCCGATTGCACAACTTTCCTCTTGATTAACTTGCACTCCAATATTTGTTTTTGCAGGCACCAGATTGTTGAAATGTTTGACCACGCTTATGGAAGTTACATGGTAAGGTCGTCACCATGATGTTAGAGTGGTAATTATGGCCACTTTTTGGTTTTCTAGTTGCGTCAATCCACAGAGGGAGATGAGTCATCGACTGTCTGGATGAAAGGATATTATTAGTGGGCTTGTGCATAAATCAGATAAGCTGAATTTGATCTAATGTTCTCCTATTTTAGGTAGTCTTGACATCAAACAGCATTAGGAAAGGGATTGCTCTTTTATGGGCTTGTGGCAGCTGGTATATTTACATGCTTTGTCTGAGAGACCAATTATATGGTAAAATGGTAAATGGCTTGCACTTGTATAGCGCTTTATCAAGTCCAAGGACCCAAAAGCGCTTCACACTACAGTCAGTCATTCACCCATTCATCCACACATTCACACACTGATGGTGGTAAGCTATATTGTAGCCATAGCTGCCCTGGGGACAGAAGTGAGGCTGCCATTACACCGGCGCCACCGAGCCCTCTGACCACCACCAGTAGGCAAAGCAGGTGAAGTGTCTTGCCCAAGGACAAAACGGCTGAGACGGATGGAGCAGGGACTCCTGGTTACAGGACGAACCCCTACCTCCTGAGCCACTGCCGCCCATAGATGTGTAGATCAGTGTCTTGGCTAGACACCCTGTAAGAGCAAAGATAAAGAGAGCATTAAGTTACACCTTAATGCCTTAAAACATAAAAACGGACCTGTTTATTGATTATTTGAAATATAAATGCCCTTCAATAAAAGACTACAACCTTTATTTACTCAAACTGCTTTGGCTTTTATAAGAAGCAAGTCTTTATTTCTATTCTTTTCTTTGTTATAAGAAGAACTTGCTGTTCCACCATATTTTGATGCCTTAAAATCTAATAATTTCCAACAAATGCACAAAACCACTTTTATGCTTTTTGCAGCTTTTTCCCCTTAAGTATGTTGAAAACTGTCAGAAAGTTGCTTAACCAAAGTAGGGAGCAAACTAACAAACTATTAGGTCAACAGTAAACTTGAGCATTGTCTTTTAAACACCTTTTAATGAAAATTCAATATATATTTAGCTGATTCTAGTACAGATGTGAAGCTGTGTACGCAGAGCATTTACAGTATAATTTGGATTTTTATTAATTTCTTAAAAAAACAACCTGAGTTTCCAGAAGCAGCCCAACATATTTGTATCATAAGTGTCATTCTGCTGCAGAAATTTCATTCACATCTTGCAAGAATTTGGAAAGCTAATCTTCTACAACTACCCTTTTACTATTTTCAATTTAATCTAAAAATGGCTCGGGTGTTTGGTCAGTGTTGCAGCACCAGAAGGGTTAAAGTCACAGGTTTGCACACCCTGGGTTTAAAGGCCATCAGGGTGCCTAAAGTCATGAGTTGTTTGGTAATCTCTGTGTTTAAATTAAATAAGAAACCCCTCGAAGCAGCAAAGAAACTGAGAAAGTATCTGATTATTCCAAGTGTCTGGCTAATGTGCAACTCAGAATATGTTTTTATAAGATTAAACATGAAGTGAGCAAAATTTGAAGGTGATAGACTGCACAGATAAATGTTTCTAATTAGATCTCTTGAAATGTCACGAAATTGTCAAAACTTGGCCACACAATGATTGGAATATAAACAAACCCCATCTCCAGCAGAGCTGGAAAGTGATTCAAAATTTAACAGAAACCTTAATCTATGATTTGCAAATTCATTTGAATGTAACGCAAGTAGGAAACAAGCTACTTTTGGTGCCTTCACTGACCAGTTTCATTGTGTGTAAAAGTATAACCAAAGCTAGAATTTATTTCCAGCAGCAAACTCAGAAAATGTTGATAGTTAAAGACACGTTTATAAATGTGTTTAATCACTCTTCATTTTTAATAACATGTTCTTAATTATTTTGAATTGCATTGCTGTCATTTAAAACTATAACACCTTTTTGGCTTGAAATAAAGCTCCGCCAGCACCTGTGCTGTAGTGTTTGGATAATCAGGCAAATTAAAAACATAAATGTCTTTCGTTTCTTAATAAATCTTGGTCGTATTTGCTTGTCATACGTCGATGATACATAGATGATTCTATGGTCAGTATAAGAATTTAAATGCCTTAAGAGAAATAGTTTGTGGCATTTATTCTGTCTTCAGTTTAGACAAAAGTATGAAAAGTGAACACAACAGAGTGTTGATTGGATATGAACGTTAACACGTTTGTTAGTTTCTTTTGGCTGTGTTCTACAGATGAATATTGATCAATTTAATTTTATGCTTTAGTAAAAGCAGTCAAGTTAACATGTAATAATTGCGACTGTTGCAGAAACATGCCTACCCAGCAGATGAGCTGATGCCTCTGAGCTGCAGAGGGAGAGTACGTGGACAAGAGCCGAACAGAGGCGACATAGACGACTCCTTGGGGAAGTAAGAATGCCTTTACAGTCATTACAGTCAGGTTTCCTGAAGCAAATTAATCAGTTTAAAGTGTGCTTTCAAGTATTGCTTGCCAGGTCCTTTAACATTCTTTCATAGGGAGTTGTCACAACTGCTTTCTAACTTGCAGACTGTAATCAAGGAAAGAAACACAATTCTATTCCTCTTGTGCTTTTTCCTGTAACGGTGCTTACCTTGATAAATGGATACAACTTTAAAAGACTGTAAATCAAGTCAACATCTAGGTGATGACATTTCTGAAAAACATTTTGTTCTTGGAGAACGTAGGGATCCAGTAAACTTTGCTTGCTATTATGTTGCAGGCAGACAACCAGACATGATGTAGTTGCTAAATTAGGCCGATAAAACCTACCTAAAGTCAATAAATTAAAGTCTCATAGTATAGTAAATCAGTTTATGTACCACATGTAGTGCATAATGTTATTTTGCTTCAAATTCAAGAAATTTGTCACTGAACAGTCTAATTAATAATAAATTAATCTGGATCTGTGGAAAATTAAGGTACCAGCTTCATTGTGATGTGATGTCATAACATTTCTGACATGTTTTTCTGAAGGTTTTCTCTCACTCTGATTGACACCCTTGATACCTTGGTGGTGAGTCCATATTTTCTCGATTTGCTAGCATAATTGAAATATGTTCTTCTTTGTTTTTTTAAACACATTGTCTCACCAGACTAATATATTTACCTGTTATCTTACTTGTTCTTGCCGTGTGTGTGTGTGTACACAGGTGTTAAACAAGCTCGATGAGTTTGAGGATGCCGTGAGGAAGGCTGTGAGGGATGTCCGCTTCGACAACGATGTGGTGGTGTCGGTGTTTGAGACCAACATCAGAGTTTTAGGGTATGAAACTTATTTGACGTTAGATTTGACTTTATAACAGCTTTTTTTTTTTTAAGTTCAATTATGGGTAAAAAATGACTTTCCAGTGGGCTGTTGGGAGGTCACATTATGGCTGACCTGCTAAGGCAGCGTGGGGAGAGGATGCAGTGGTATCGTGATGAGCTTCTTCACATGGCCACAGAGCTGGGCCATCGATTACTTCCTGCCTTCAACACCACCAGTGGCCTTCCCTACCCTAAGGTAGTTCTTAATTTATTTCTAACAGATGGAGCTAAAAGCCTGCTGTGAAAGGCTGACTAAATGTTTAGAGCTCAGTCAAATCACCATATATATGTTTTGCTCATTAGGTGAATCTGCGGTATGGCGTGTTCAACCCACTTTCACGCACAGGCACTGAATCAGACACCTGCACAGCATGTGCCGGGACAATGATCCTGGAGTTTGCTGCTCTCAGCAGACTGTCAGGAGTGTCTGTGTTTGAGGTACTACCATCCTCTAATCAGAGTGCTATTGTGGGCTTTAGTGCATGTATTAAGTATTTACTATCTTAATGTTTTACAGGAACATGCAAGGAAGGCTCTGGATGTCCTCTGGAAGAAGAGACAAAAAGGAAGCGACTTGGTGGGAACTGTCATCAATATCCACAATGGAGAATGGATCCGGAGAGGTGAAGCAGCTAAAAAAGCAGATATACATTTTGTTAAAACTGTCAGTAAATACAGGAGATAAACCCTGTAGTCCCACCTGTTTTCACACAAGCACTCAAAAATGTGACTGAATAGTTGTAATTTGCTAATTTTCCCACTTTTGTGTTTGCAGATAGCGGAGTTGGTGCTGGAATTGACTCATACTATGAATACCTGATGAAGGCCTACATTCTTCTAGGAGATAATGTTTTTCTGCAGAGGTTTAACACTGTGAGTCATGCAGCTGTATTGTTTTTATTGCTGCATCATTTGCACACACTTTGCACACATTTTATGCTGCAGCTCTTTGAGCTAAAAACACTTTTCAATATTTGTGATGCATTTTTCATGTTATTTGTCACAGCACTACAGTGCCATCATGAAATACATTAGTCAGCCTCCCCTGCTGCTCAACGTACACATGCACAACCCCACTGTGAGTGTTCGCAGCTGGATGGACTCCCTGCTCGCATTCTTCCCTGGATTACAGGTCAGCTATATTGTTTATTAAGAGGTGCTCCGTTAATTACAATTTAAGAAGAAGATAACAGAGGGAAATGAAAGTTTTGCACTTGTTTAATAAAGTGGCATTCATTCATCATTTAAATAGGTTTTGAGAGGAGATCTGAAACCAGCTATTGAAACTCACGAGATGCTTTACCAAGTCACTAAACAGCACAAGTTCCTTCCAGAGGTAAAAAAATCTTCTCATTTTCTTCTTTATTTAATGTCATATAGGAGAGAAAGATTAAATATTTATAACAAATATTTATGACAACCAAGAAATATATGAAATTAACCTTTGTATTATGTGATTGTATAAAAGTCCACACTATATTAGTCATATTATACAGAGACAAAGAACAATTTGTGGACATTCGTGCTTCTTTTTTGTAAATCTGTTCATCAATATCAAGTCTCACAAAGTTTGATTCTTTCTTTTGGTCAATATCCCTGCAGGCTTTTACCACAGAGTTCAGAGTTCATTGGGGCCAACACCTACTGAGACCAGAGTTTGCAGAAAGTACCTACTACCTCTACAAGGTAGAAAACCTTACTGTTAAAACATAGAATCACTCAATGTTAACATCCTCAGAAACTCTGTTGGAACTAATAAATAAAGTTGCTCCACTTTCTGCCACATGTACAAAGCATTTTTCTTACCATATTGATGATGTATGTTTTAATATGTTGGATTATGGTTATGATTTGATATGTGCAGGCCACTGGTGACCCATACTACCTCAGAGTGGGACAATCCATCGTGGAGAAGCTCAATGCCTATGCCAGGGTGCCTTGCGGGTTTGCTGCTGTCCAAGATGTCCGCACTGGGACACATGAAGACAGGTTAGTGTGAGACAATCTGCTCAACTAAGCCATTTCTTTAGATACTGTCAGCTTGAAATAAAACGTTCGTCTTATCTGTCTTTTTAACATTTACGCCTGTGTGTTTGTTTTTGTACAGAATGGACTCCTTCTTTCTGGCGGAGATGTTTAAATACCTGTACTTGATGTTTTCGGAGAAGAGCCAGCTGCCAATTGATATTGACGATTACATCTTCACCACAGAAGCTCATCTTCTGCCCGTGTCCCTCTCCATCACTCGGGCGCCCATTCAACCTAACATTACAGTAAGACTATTTGCTTTAACGCAAACATATCTGCTCTTGCCAGATTTCAAGAAAAAGATGTTTGCTTTGCATACAATGCGCCCTGCTGGAAAATATGAATTGATAGATGATATTATGTTAGCTAAGTATTTTTTTTAACTGCACCCCGTGCTTTAGGAGGCTGCCCCTGCTTCTCAAGACGACGATCTGTTTACGCACTCCTGTCCCAGCACAGAGACGTTGTTCCCCAACAACCCCTCATTTGCCAAAACCATCAGGGACGGCTACAAGTACCTTACTGGGGTGGGACGGGCCTTCAACTCTTTACCTGTCAGGTGGGACTAGTTCCAAAAATGTATAAAAAAAAATCTCTGCTGTAATTATATGCTGTAATAAAAATGTGTTTTACACTTCATAGGGAAATCGAACTACCCTTCCACGATAATGTCATGGAGCCGGTGGAGTTTCTGAAGAGCATGGGCATCTCGCTCACCTCTCTGACAGAGATGACTGTAGGAGACGCCAAAAATCAAAAGGTACATTTAGGTATTTTTACTCACCTCTTGTTACAGCACATTGATTCTTAATTAGATATATATTAAATTCCTTTTTTCCCCAACAAAAGCTTATAAGCTGATGGATTGAGTTCAAGCTGGCACTCAGGATTGAAATAAAGACGAGTTATTAATTAGGTTGAATTCAAATGAACAAATGGTTCAGATTTGAGCTTTTAGGCTTTCCAGATTTCCTGAAATATATACAGTAGATGATTGAAAAACAACAAAAGCAATCATTTACCACTACTAGAATACTGTAGAGTTAAACAAGGAGCAGAAACCACAAACATTAACAATACTGGGAGTTAAGATTAAGACAACTGTACTTTAGGTGTAAAGGGGATTTGTTTACACTAATTACATTATGCACAGATCATGGGATGAAAAAAGTTTCTCTTTGTCTCTTTCTCTTCAGTTCAGTTTAATAGATAATAGGACAAGTTAATGAATGTACTACTTTTAATTTGGCATTTTGGGAAATAATGAACTGACATTGTTGTTTCCAATCTGTTTGGCCAAAATATTAATTCCCAACAGGAGCAGAAAGGGGTGTTCCGGGTAAAGCTTTTTGCAGAAGTAAGACAGACACCAGAGGAGGAGGAGGTGGTGCCTCACGCTGTCCAGCTCATTTCCCCTCCATTTCTGGGTCGGACCGTCCTCACTGCAGGACCGGCAAAGTTTGGAATGGACCTCACTAAGCAGGAGCACGGGGTGAGATTGAACACAGCATCGACACAGAAGTTTAGGAAGATTTTTTTTTTTTTAATTATACAAATGTTTTCAGTTTTTCATCTTTGTCCTATTTTCTGAAACATGCTTTAATTTCACAATCCCTCTTCTCACAAGCAAAATAAAAAGAGCAAAATTTAAATTCCTGTGCAACAGGTGAAGGGCAGGATAGTGAAAGTGTCCCCCTATAATGCATGTGGGCCCATGGAGAATGCAGCAGAGCTGAAAGACTGCATCGCTCTGGCTCTACGAGGTGACTGCATGTTTGCTGCAAAGGCTCGGTGGCTGCAACAGGCAGGAGCCATAGGAGTCATCTTTATCGGTGAGAACCATCATTATTCAAAATGGCTACCACAGCTAATCAACCACATTAAGTACACAAGAATTGCTATAATTCAGTCAGTTTTTTACAAATATTGAGCCAAACCTTGGTGTGGTAGTATCTGAGAGTGATTCCAACACAAACCTTGGCATGCAAATGATTCTCAGGCTTACTGAATACTGAACCTCACAGAAACTAAATCATCTCAAACTTCTCCTTGTTGCCCAGATCATCATGAGGGAAGTAACAGCGACGAAACCCCCCTCTTCCAGATGGTTGGAGACGGGGACTCCACTGAAGACATCACGTTGCCTTTAGTCTTTCTGTTTAGCCGCGAGGGTGCCGTGCTCACATCTGCGCTGGAGGAACATCACAACGTGGATGTGCTGCTGCTTCCACAAGACAGGCAGCTTGGACACGGTAAGGACCGGGAGAAACGATGTAGAGGAAAGCTTTTTACTGACAAGATCTTCAAGGATCGTGTTTCAGGATCGTGTAGATTTTTTTTTACATGCTGACTTAAAAGAAATTATCTCATTTATTTTCTTGCAACTATTTAGCTTATTTCTTGTTGTTGACCTGCCCTGGTTTCTATTTAATATTTGAATAAGTTTAAAAAGTAAAAGTTCTGTTAACTCAGAAGATGAACTACAATTATAGTCTCCTACAAAACTAACGGAACAGTGAAATTTATTTCCTTATTTTTGGTGTTACACTGAAAACATTTATTCCCAAAGTTGGGGTTGAAACTTCGACTGGTGGATCTTGAAATGTTTTTTAGAAATCAAAATAAATTTAAAAATGATCTCACCCAATATTTTAGACATAATTTATTACTAGAATATAAACAGTAGTTTTAAATGGATAAAAGCTATTTGGTCAGGCTGTTTGTGTTGTTACTGTTAGCCATGGTAATATACTTTAACCAGCGATAGTTGGGGTCACAGGTTTTTGTTATTTTGTGGGTTATAAGTTGAGAAGTTTGTGAACCGCTGGTTTAGAAGATAATATCATTTATAGCAGAACTCCAAATCTTCAGGTGAAAAAAGGTGTAGCCTTAAAATACATTAAATTGAATAGTTGTTAATGTTTAGTTGCAAATTGTTTACTTGAAATAACTGCAACAAGTCTCCATCCAAAGACATCAGCAGAATATTACTTGCAATGTGTTTTTTGGGGGGGGCTTTCTCTGCAGC
>JAOXNZ010000038.1:18460621-18471926 GCA_028566095.1 Kryptolebias brasiliensis
ATAGATGTGAAAATAACCAAACAGGTAAGAAACCAGTTGAATGTAAAAGTATTAGAGTTCCCTTTTTTTTTTTTTTTTTTGTAGGAACAGAAATTAATTAGTAATTCAGGATGCTGAAAGAGTTTGTTTGCCTGCATGTTAGCGTTTCTAATAACTAGGCTGGTTTTTTTATGTAAAACGATTTTTAAATCGTTCACAATCTACCAAAATTGTTGGACTCATTACTTTCTGTCACCAACCTTTTTGACAGAAACAGAAGCCAAAGCAAGCGTCTCAGGTTACACATCTGCCACTTGCTCTCTGAAGCAGACCTCTCCCTGACGTTAGAGAATATAAATAAGTTTATCCATATCTGCTGATTGTGTGTATACCTTCGGTATTGCTTTGCTGTATGAAGTGTTCAGACGCTTGTGATGTTGTAAAGTTTGAGGTTTTCTGAGAAGCTAAATATGTAATTGTTCTGTCCTTGAAGCAGCAGGAGTAAACAACTTCTTTGCGAATTTGCTGCAAAGATGTAGAAGTGTAATAGCTCTCTCGTCGTGGGAAATATTGCTCATGTTGTAATGGGCACAGCTCTGGGTTGTGGCAGCCAGGCCTCCCATGTTCACAAAATATGCGAGTCCCTGTTGTGTCGTCCTAAATAAACTGTGATCTTTGGCTGAAACAGCCTCCAAAAAGGGAACAGGATTAGAGTCTGGAGCCCTTTTTCACAGAACATTTAAGCTGGGTCTGATATGCTTTTCATTCTGCACCACAGTCATCTGTGACGTACAGTACTGCCCTTAACAGCAACACTGTTATCACTTTGTTTATTCTTCAACTTGTATGTGAGCAGAAAGAGGAGCGACGCTCAGCCAACTCTGTTTGTTTTGTGTGGAGCACCAAAGAAAAGCATTTGCAGCCTCGCTGCTGAAATAACCAAGTTTGATGAACTTAGGTCTGTTTTAACATAGGTTTAACATTAAATTTTAGGTTTTTATTTAACCAGAGATTCTGCTGCTTAAGTGTAACACCTTCTAAAGTCTAATTTTGGACCTCTAACTCATTATTATCTCTTTTAACTCATTATTTTGAAGATGTCTTTGAGAAAAGCATGATACATCCTTAACAGTATTTTAAAATTACCTGAATTATCTGAAACTTTTGGCAAAATTGTTTGCAATGTATATATAAATACACTAAATATTTGTGACCCATGCTTGCAAAATGAGTCACAATGAGGAATTTTTCTATACTGAGTTATTTTCAAATAGCCCAACTCAAAGGCTTCAAAATGACCTGTAGTTTGTCGAAATTTGGCAGTTTATTTCCTGTCAACAAGCTAGTTTTGTTTACGAGAGTGATGGTTTGAAATCTGGAGTGAAGTCACTGTGAATTCCAGCCATATAATTAAAAAGGGGATTCCCCAAGCTTCACAATGATGACAAACATTTTACGAAGAGATTTCTCAGTACAACAGCAGCCGGCAGAGAAAAATGGTCAATTTCAAGGAAATTAAAAATTTATCAAGACATACCTGTTAGAAAACTATAATTTAAAGGAAGATTAGGAATTGAATTTTATATGCTATTTTAGTTACTGAGATCATTAGATGTTGTTTTTATTGACTCATTTTTATGCAAAAATCAATATTTTCATGTTTTTTCACTGCAGCCTGGGCTCATTCTGACTTATTTTACCAGCATGGGTCACATTTGATGATGCCAAAACTTCAAAACATGATTTGTCATTTTTATTACAGTATATAATGTATAATACTAAAGTAAAATATTCTTTGGACATCAAAAAGCTAAGAAATTCAGATAAATCTCTGGTTCTCTGGATGATTTAATAAAATGTGTGTTTCTGTAAAATGCTAAATTAAAAATGCTCCAACAAAATGAAAATGACATTTTATCCTCTGTCCTTATACGTATTACCTCATGTCTTTTATGCCAGCGTGAACACCCACTGTGCTGTTAACCTTTAGCTGGCCCACCATGCAGCATCGTTGTGCTCATTAAACGATCTGATAGCGCCCCAGTGCTCGGTCTGCCAACCACACCTGCTGTGGCTTTGTGACCTACTGTACTAAGCTGTGGGTTTGTGTGCTTGTGCGTACATCTAAATTAAATTCTCTTAAACAGACAGTAATGAGGTCAAGTGATTATCTAACCTGATTGAGACAGAGCAGTTGCACATCACTCTTTATTTGGGTTTAACCTGATTTGGAGCATCCTCTCATCACTGCAGAGTGTAGAGCTCTTTTCAACGTGTCCTTGTTTTTATTTTGTTCTGGTAAACAGATTTTTAAAAACAAAGCTGGGATGTAATTGGCATTGGCATACATTCTTTCTTTAGACCAGATATTTATAGTTTTAAAAACTGAAAACATGTCCACAAATAAGAGAAGTGGCTGTTTAAATGGTGACTCATGCTTGGCTTCATCATTGTACATTATTCACTGCCTTGTTAAAAACCTTAACCTGCATCACCTCAGTGCACTTTGGATACTGATTTAAACAGTCATTTTGTTCTTCCTCAGCTCACAACCGGTGCCCCCCTCCTCTAAACTGCGTCCAGCAACGACGCTACCACTGCCAGCCGGGCTCGTCTCACTGCGGTCCGTGCCTCTCCCCGTTTCAGGAGAATGAGGAAGGACACTGTGTGCAGAGGAGACACCTTCAAAACGGTATAAAACAAGACTTCTTGCACACAAACTCGCACTACAGCCACAAACTCTGCATTTCATGAGGACATTACTGCTAAAACTGAAACTTAGCTACACTGATTTCTACATTTTTGTCAGATAAAAACTCTAGAAATAAGAGGGCACAAATCTTTTTACTCATTCTGATGACATTGCTTAAAACCTTTTAAATTAATATTGCAAGAAATGACTGATACACAAAATGGAAGGTTACTTTTCTTTTTCTTTAAATCAGTAAATTTGCAACTTACCTTACCTTGGATTTGATGTACCGTATTTTCCGGACTATGAGGCGCACCTAAAAGCCTTCAATTTTCTCAAAAAACGACAGTGCGCCTGATAATCCGGAGCGCCGTTTATATGTAAGAAGTCGTAATGTTTTAGTATGACTTTGGTAAACTACAACGGAAAATACGGTATTTATCTTGGATTAATTTAAATCAATAAATCTGCCATTTTGCAGTTCATCTGATGATACACAAATATTACTTTGAAGTTTAAAGTTAGGACTGATTCTAATTCTAATTTCTTTAGACAAAATTGTTTATTTATTTGTACACAAGCCTGATTCTCGTTTTTAGCCACCAATAGATGTGGTTTCTCCTTGATAATCACTTGGATACAAAACAAAACTGTTTTTACTACAACTAAACAGAAAAAAGGTCACTTTCATACTATTAAGATTAAATAAGCAGTTTTGTCTTGTGTTAAAATCAGCCTCTTTATTTAAATTTTTTTATTCATTTCAGGTTTAATTTGATATCTTTAAGAAGTTGTGAGATATGCACTTTATTTTACTGATGCTTTTTGTGTGCGCATGTATCATTCGTGTACTTGGTTCCTAGTGTTCATTTATGTATTCATGTAGTTTTTAGTAATGAAGAAGTAAAAGAACTGAATTTAAATTGCACCTTTTTCACAAGATTAAGTCCTAGAGAGCAGTTCAACAAGTATTTATTTATTTAAACACTTATAGATTTATTTGTATTATTCTAAATTTACTCTTTATGTCTGGCATTTTTCTCCTCAATCACTGAGTATTTTGAGGGTCATGTTGGGTTCAGTGTTTTACACAGGGACACTTGTCCAGTTTAAGACTCAAACCATTGATCTTTGATTAAAATACAATCAATCCGACATTAAACCACAACCTCTCTGTACTATTTTAGTTATTTTGTAGGGATTTTTGTACTTTTATTGATTTGTTTTTGTAAGTTTGAGGTCATAAGTGCAGCGGATCTTGAATATCTTAATTATTTTTTTATATATCAGTATTTTGTTTTGTTTTTATTTCATCGCTCCAATTGTAGATTTGTCTCTTCACCCCGTTTGTGAATCTCATGCTCTCTTTTTAGAGCAGTCTGAGCTTATTCTTTTTTTAATCCAGCCCTGGCCCTGCTGTGTTTGCAACACACACCACCCTGCATCGCCCACACACTGGCAGCTTTAATCACTGAGATGGCATGTTTTTTCTCTCTCTTTTGCCCTTCATCTCCATCCCTGAATTTAATATCACTCAATAAAAGAGACAAGTTGTGAAAATAAATCTTTTTTTTTGTCTCATTTCCACGGCCTTGCACTGCTGACAGCATTCATAAGGCACTGAAGAGAGAAAATAAAATGCTGCACCATGTGAATATTTTAGTGCTTGCCTCTGTATGAAAATGTGCATGCTTCAAACTGCATATTCATAATAACTGGTGGGCGCATGTTAAGTCTCTGCAGGATTAGTAGATTGGATGGGGTTTGCAGCAGCAGTG
Source organism: Kryptolebias brasiliensis (assembly GCA_028566095.1). Lineage (NCBI taxonomy): Eukaryota > Metazoa > Chordata > Actinopteri > Cyprinodontiformes > Rivulidae > Kryptolebias > Kryptolebias brasiliensis. Next base: position 18,465,071 of record JAOXNZ010000038.1, read on the forward strand.
GATTCAGCTCAAAATGAGCTCATAATATTAGCAAAAGCACCGGAGTGAGAAGTAAACTTGAGAAGAAAATGAGTGTCTGGATGTGCAGGAGATAAAGGTATCATCATACAGAAGGACAGAGGGTTTTGCAGTAAACTTCTGTTAGTCAGTTGTAGTATTTCAGTGTTATGATGATGCCGTGTCCTCGTGTGCCGTTCTATTACATCGTGCGGGCATTTAAGCTGCATCAAGTGATTACATAAACCCACTAGAGACCACAGAACACACTGAATAAGAGTGACTCTTATTTTCACACTCACCACACAAAGATGCACAAAATGTTAATCTGAGTAGATGAAATTCTTTCCTTCAGTTACTCAGAAACATACAGTATATTTTCTGTTTTTGATTTGTCAGAGGCAACATTTTTCTTATTATTACATCTGAGTACAAAGAGGAGCGTCATTCTGTGCCACTTTAGAGCAAATGTAACCCTTACTGTATGTTCACTGGACCGAACAACTGATTGTCTGTGAAAATTGAAAATGACCTCCTTGATTGTGTTTATTGTATGGTAGAGTGCAACAAAAAATAAGATGAAAGAGCTGTGCAGGATGCTGCTGTCATCATATTCATGTAACACAACCCAGAACTGAAGCTTGTTTCACTGCTTCCTCCTCTTTGTTTCCCTTCATTTGATTAAAAATCCTGGAAACAGTTTAAAGCTACAGTAGCTGCAGCTGTAAAACTTTTACCCCCTCATTCACAATGATGGTCTCATTTGGTTAGAAACCACTGAAGTTTTAGAGCATTTTAAAAAGTACCACAAAACCTAGTTTAGACTAGATTTAGACATATTTTTTATGGACTGTATGACCTAATTATGAGATGACCTGGAATACTAAAATTTAATTTTCCTTTTGATTTTGTCTGATTTATTTCTGTAACTTTGGTTCAAAACATAAGAAATTAAAGGACTATCATTCCTTGAAAGGATGCATATCGCCCACCGCCTTTCATCCTAGAGTCTTAGACAAAGATCATCTTACAGTTGTAGCCATTTTGGTCAAACTTTGAAAATAACGTTTTGCACAAAGTCATGCAATATCTCACAGGATTTTGCATGATCTGTTAGAGCTTGGAGTATGTGTTGTGAATGACTCTCAGCTACTATAATACCAAGTTTTAGCTCAATATCTGTTAATCTAACTGAGGTATAGATATTTTTGTGTAGGTTAAGGTTGATTAGCTTTGGTGGCCATCTTGAATTTGACTCTAGAAGTTAATAAGTTGTAGATGCATATATCCTGTGATTACTTTGAGTTTCATTAAAATCTGTCCACTGGTTCATGAGATGTTTTGCTATTGCTACAGACAAACACACACACACAGAGAAACAAGTGTAAATATCATTAAATAAATAAATTAATTAATTAATAAAAAAATTACTCCCCAAAAATGATTGTGTTAAATGGTGTCTAATATTGAAGCTTCCTTCAGATTTCATCTGCAAAGATTGGTAGGAAATAAACGACTATATGTAAAGTGAAAAAACTGATCACTTCAGCTGTACTTTTAGGTGTATTTAAAACCCATAAAGTTGGTTAATTTGCACATTTGACTTGAGAGTAAAGTAATGTCCAGTCCAGTCAGCTTCAGTCACAGTTGCTGTGTGCTTGCTGATTTGTTCCCAGTAGTTTATTTGCCTGTAATGTCACAAGCATCTACGCACTGACAGGAAAATCTCTGGTTTTGTTTAAGAAATGAGTTATATATTTGAGATTTTCTCCTGATGGTGGCTGAGTTTGCACAGTAGGGAAACAGGTAGAGCTTCCATGTTAAGTGTGACCTGCCTGTATTTGACATGGAGGCGTTCACTGCCATTTGTAAACACACAATATGTCTCAGAGCTCTGCTGGAAAGCCCAAACAGACAGAGTATGCATTCTTTATATGCAGTCTATGTGTTCAAGGCAGGGCATTCTCTAACTGGGTTTCAGATGTTTTACACAGTTTCTTTAAATGGCCTCTCAGATTTTATCTCTGGCATTTTTAAAAAAAACTAAATGGGATTTTCTATTTATTCGCCCTCTTTTGTTCAGTCACTTGCTGATTGTAACACGCAATTTAGCAAATACCCTGCAGCAGTGCGGCAACACGATGGTTAAAAAAAATACACAAAATAATTTTTACTAACATTTAAGGAGCCATAGTTTACATCCTTTCAAAGAGAAAATAAGTGACAAATGGTGCCTTAAACTGCATGAAATGAACAATACTGATATGTGAGATATTCCTATTTTTGAATGATTTATGTTTATAATTTGATATCATTTATAAGTTCTGTTGTTCTGTATCTTAAAATTAATTTGCAGGACCTATCAGACTTTTATCAGTTACACTTTTACTCACTTGACCGTTACAGTTAACTGACGGTGTTATGTTCACTAAGTTTCATGTGAAACTGAAGCCAGAGGTTCTTTCAGTTTTTATCATGTATTCGAGCATTCAGGCAACAAATATCACAATTTTATATTTAAAAAAAAAAAAACTAGAATAATAAAATCAGTTATATAGCATTGTATTGCACAGTATTTGTTTTTATCATCAGAATTTTAACTCCAACTCAATATTTTATTTTGATCTAAAATATAGATTTTCTTATTTTGTTGACTTTGCCAATATATTTTTCCACAATCTCTTTATAGATCTGAACATACTGAGTGGTTCATTGACATATTATGTTTATATTTATGTTTGTGGTAACGTAGGTAGATGTACTTTATTTTCTGAAACAATGGGTGAAAGGCAGGTGGGACTGTTTGCTGCCTGGAGTTTGCTGCTCAGGTTTCATGTCCTCATTCAAAGCTGTGCACTCGGCCCTGACTAACTTTATGGAGCAGGTGGGACTCTGACTCATCGTCACAAATATGAAGTACATAATCCAACCAAGATGGGAATTTCATTAACAAGTGACATTTTAACTGAGCGCTACTTCCGCTTACTAAAACCAGACCATTTTATAAGGTAAATGTAGGTTGTTGATTCAGGGTTATTTTAGTAGGATTTTCATACAAACACTGTATTTATTTTAATACTCCAATCATTTTATTTGATTTTATACCAACTAACATTTATTTTGTTTTAAAATATTGGAAAATATCTGGTTTTTGTCTTACTTTTTCTCTATTTATTGATTTAACCAGCAGATGGCAGCAGAGCGCAGTGATTGACTAATCAATAATACACAGAGCCGTGAGCTTTTTTTGGAAGTGCATCTTATAACCTTTTAGCTACAAATAAAAAAAAAAAAAATGAAACCAGATTGAATGAAAGTTTTATGCATGTTATCTTTGAGGTGTCTAAACAGCAATGTGTTATTTGTTTCTACATAGTTTCAAACTTGTTAAACATTTGTGTGGATGATTTATATTTTACCTTAAAAACATTAAAAAAAGGGATGAGCTAGTAGAACATGAACTGAAAAACATTATTTAAACCTTGTTTATTGAGCATAACTCATCGCTGATTTAGCAGATGCTGCTAGTGTTTTGTGACGTTTATGGAGGATTTTTGTTGAGTTTTGGTGCAAAATAATAGAGGCACGTTTAACATGGAATTTCTTTTTAGAATGTAATGTATGTTCTCCTTATTATAATATATTTTCACAATTCTGGGCAAGTAATTTGTCATTTAAATGCCATCCATTATTCTGACGTGTGTATATATAAATTTGGGGAAGTAGAGGTGGAACGCAAGTGTGTGTTTTGTGGAAGGAAGAAACGTGAATGGTTTTTAAGTGGGAAACGACAACAGTGCAAATGTTTGCTACCCACAACTCCTGTTGAGATGTTTAGTGTTTGTTTGTTGTACCCAGCTGCCCCCCCTCAGTGCTCTCAAGAGGTTATGGGTCATTATCAGGCCGGTGACAAAATTCTCTTCTACAAGGAGATGTGTGCGTTCTTACTGAGTGTGTGACAATCCACACACTCGTTCAGCACTGTTAGACCAGCTTTGGCACTCGACGGAACCGTACGAATCCTCTCTCCAAAGAAACGCACGTTCTGTCTGTTCGCTCCGTTTCTCTTTAATGCCCAAACCTGCACCGCCACACTTTTCTTAGCGAGCACACAGGCACAGTTGGTGCTCCCAACCACCTGCAAAGTACAGATGGCGCACCCAGCCTCCACAGGCACCTTCTATGGAGTGCACTAAATGGCCATTAGTGGAGGGGGGTAAGACAAAAAAAAGAGACAACACAAAGCAGCCAGTGAAAGTGCTGGTATGTCATATCATACACATTAGCTCAGCCAGATGGACGGCCTTCTGGAGTGAAAGTGACACTGTAATCTGTAGCATAATGAAGGTGACACAAACAAGTCAGTAATTTAGATGGAGTTGGTGCTGCTCCTTTTTATTTTTCAATGCTTTTAACACAAATATCATGTACGTTTGTCTATGTGCTGGCTCTGGAAATTAAATTGATTAGATCATTTTTAGGCAGTGTCAGATAAGTGGTGTTTTCATTCATTTTTTTATATATTTATATATCCTGAAATACTTTTCCTTCTCTCGTTCTGCTTTTTGCAGTTATAGTTTTACTTGTGATATATTGCGGGGAAACGTTACAGAGGGAAATAACTCTTTGATTACCTCCATTAACAGCGGGCTTTGGGATCTATTGTGAATGTAGCAGGAGAAGCCCGGTGAAGCCATGTTTGGCTGATTGCTCTTGCCCCCCTGCGGTGCTCCTTCCCCTGGCCACACACACACTGTCGGCCCTGGTCGCCCTGGAGCCCACGGCCGTCCTGCAGGAATGTGGCTCGCTGTCTGGCCTTAAGGGATGTTAATAACACTTTAGGATTGTCTGCCTTTTTTGCCAGTTCCTCAAACAAACAACACACATGGGCACACTCCCTGTTGGACATTTCAGAGGCAATAGAGCCACAAGTACATTCATGTACACACGCCTAAACCATATGCACGTGTTGTCTGATTTTCTGTTTTAGTTGAAGTAATAAAACGGGCCAAACTCAAGTGTGTGTCCACACCTTCTACTCAAACTCGTCTTTATATTTCTGGAGTATAACACTTGATTAGTCTGAAAAGAAGAGATTAGATTAAAAGAAATCCTCAATTAGTTTGATGATTAGTTAATTGTTCGAGTAAAATATCACTTAATCTAATTTGTCATTGATGAGGATTTGCTGCTTTTGGTTGCTTAAGTGTTATTTAATTTTGTCACTTCATTTTTTTGATCAACAGAATCAATTTTAAAGTACTTGATAGTTATTGCTTCAAGGTGGTATTTTTTATGGGGAAAAAATCTAAATTTGCTATTTCTGTTTAAAAATAATCAGATTGAGGACACAAAACAGTAGAAAAGGATGTGTAGAGTGTTATTTGCCAATTCCTGGTGAGATTTTACAGTAAGAGACAAAGCACGAGTGCAGAATGATTAGAAGTTATAACTGGGAGGAGATGATGGTGAGGAGGCTGGATTTCCCCTAATGCTGGGAAATTGTTCTGTGACGTACTTTTCCACTCCCAATCTGAGACATCTAATGCGTGAAATGTTTTAAACCCAGAGGACCCAACACAAAATTAGTCATTTTTTTCATTGATAATGACTTGAGGCACCCAAAATTCAACATTTTTCATTATGTGTCTTTAGAATCTTTTTTTGATTACTGAGTTACAAAAGTGTTAATAATTTGTTCCCATTGCTAACGTTTTGACTTTTGATCTTTAGGCAAAGTGATGACCTTCACTGACCAGGATGAGGAAATAGATTTTCTCCACTCTGTCATAGAAAAACAGCAAGTTTCACAGATAAAAACAACAAAGAATCGACCAAAACAAGCTGGTAAGAGATCTGCAACACAGTCATAAACTTTAAACACGCCTGCCTTTTTGCTTTCAACAAGTAGACTTTTGACTGTAATTAAAAAGCACAACATTCCCTGTCCTGATTAAGACATAATTTTCTTGCATTTTTAAATAAAAAGTCTGATTTTTCAATCTACCATGTTTGTTCATCCATATATGTTGTTTTTCAGCTATAATATTTATTGTTGGTGTCATTTTTCCTGCAGCTTCCATTTCCTTCCAATCTGATATTCAAAACGACAAAACTTCCAGACAGAAGTCACAGAACCAGAACAGACTCTCAGGTGAAGCCCTGCGTGGGACCACAGCAGCTCCGGGCGCTGCCCATCCCAACACCTCAACGCCCCAGCCCTGGATCACTGGAGCTGACGGCCGCTCTGGTCCCATCGCTGTTCCAAACCCCAGAAACGACGGCATTATTATCAGTGAGTGAGATTTTATGTCCGCTGCTTAAAGCACATTGAAGGACCTTTTTTAAGTTCCTGTTTACAGACTTTCTATTTTTTGTTTCTTTTTATTTTAATCTGCAGTTATGATCTTGCTGTGTGTCGTGGTGGGAATTGTTGCCGTGATCTTGGCTACTGTTTGTTTTGTCAAGTAAGTGCAAGGAGAAAAACTTAACTAGTGTAATTCAAGGAAAGAGAAAACAACATGTAGCAGGTTTGCTGCTGTTGAAATTAGGGTATTTTGTAAAATACTTTCAAAGCATATTGGATCCGTGTGATTTAAATGTTGTCATCGTAGTGTGTGAGATACTGAGTCAGTTTACTGTAAATGCAAATACTTATGTATTATCCAGGTATGAAACCCTCATATATTTGTTTTAATTTTGTTTAGATACATGAAGGTTCTGTCTTGTCACATTCATTAGTCATTAAAATATATTATTTACATCTTAAGTACATATGCAGATACAGACTAAATTGTCCCTAACTCACCAACTTTTAGTAAAAAAAAAAGAACTAGTAAAAACACATTTGGTTTTTCTC
>JAOXNZ010000038.1:18476175-18486481 GCA_028566095.1 Kryptolebias brasiliensis
TTTTTTTAATCTTAAGAGCTTCTTGGATCCATTTTTCTTTAATTACATGAACTACTAAACCAAACTGACCCGTCTAACTCTTGAGTTGACTAGAGCTGCTATAAATGACTGAATTCAAAAGTTATTGAATGAGCTAGACTTGTATAGTTTTGAAAGATTGGGGATTTCTGACCACATTCTTCTGCACTCTTTTAGGTGGCACTTTTGAGTAAAAGTCTTGTAAAATGAACAGAGGGAAGTTTTCCTTTCTCCGCAGAAATCCAACCAGCAGAAATAGCCTAATGTCTTGCTGGTGCCACTCGTCCTTTTGTTTTTACCACCAAACTTCCTTTTTGCCAGCCACTTTCTCCACTTCTGTCTGAGCTTGGCTCACTCCCACAGGCAAGAAGATCTCTGTAAAGAAAAGGGGGAAAAAAAGATCTGAGACATCTGTGGGGGTTTGCAACTATCCTCCCCTCCTCACACATCTCCTCCTCACTGTACCCAACTATTCAACACCAACCCCCCCTTCCCCTCTTTCTTTTGGACTCCCTCAGAGCTCTCTTTCTCCCTCGAGCCCATGCAGCCTGAAGACTGCTATCTCTCTTGCTGTTTGTCCTTTTGCATGACAATCATCCTCCCAAGTCCATGGCCCAGGACAATGCTTGCATGGATGGAGTTTGATGTCTTTTAAGCCATTGATTGGTATCTTGTGGTCTCCCCCAACAAGGTTCATGAACAGGGATCTCCTGCAAGTAAAGTGGTGGTATTAAGAAATCAGATCCTAAAATGTAGCCTGTTTGGTTTTATGGTGGTTCTTAAATAAACAACAACAGGAGAAGTCCAGTTGCCTTCTGCTTAACCACTGAGGATTGTCATATCCTGGATGGCTGAAAATCAACTACATTTATGTATTTTTAGTTTAAATTTGAACTATTTTATTGTTTTTTCACATTCTTTAACTTCTCAGAAACTATTGATCGAGTCAGATTTCTCTTCTTTGTGGATCCAACCACAAAGCAAAATATGTGTAAATTTGCCCCCATTAGAAGACATTCCAGAGAGTTTTGGAGTTCTTCTTTCCTCACCTGCAGACACCTTGGTTCTCCGACCAGTTTTCTGGGACCTTTAGGCCATGTGAGACTGAATGCCAAGGTAGGAGCAGAGCGAAACTCCTGTCTGGTGTTTGTTTCAGATGGTGGCGGTGGTGGTGGGGGGTGGTGTCGGTGTGGGGTGGAATCAAAGGGTTGAGACTTATTGTTCTGATGTGAAAAGGAGCTAATGGTCGACCATCGCAACTCGGCATCTGAAATCCACGGGGTGCCCCGGGGCCACGTCCTACAATGGCACCCCCCCTCCCTTCCCGCAGTGCGTCTTCCTGCCGCAATCTGCGGCCATCGACTCGCGCTGAGGGGGGGCCGCGCATCTGCACCGGTGCTCGGGCCATCAGGGCCTCTGAATGGGGCCACAGATCCAGGGGTGAATGGGAGGCGATCACCTGAATACCACATTCTTCCATTGCTAATGAAACAAACCCAGTTTAGACAAGCCCAGGAGCCCGAGGAGGCTGGTTTTCAAGGAAACACGGACAGCCAACGCAACCTAATGAGTCTTCATTTACAAAAAAAAATTACCAGTCTAAAAGAAAATTACCCAGTCCCAAATGCAAATATTTACCAACCAAAAATACAAACCATGTGTGCGTTAAAAAAAGGAAACTTAAAAAGACACTTTTATTTAAGTTCATATTTGATTTGCACATTTAATCCCTCTTGTCTATTTTTCCTAATTATGAGATTGATGAATCAGGTTAACATGTTTGATCACTGCTCCAGATCAGACCCACAATGTTATCTTTTTTTAATGGATAGATTCAAACCAAACATACCATCACCAACAGAGATTTTAATGTCAAAGCCTTTTTCCCATTTAGAAGGAATCTATTAAACAAACGTAGCATTACAATTCATGAATGATAGTGTTATAAGATGTATGTGTAAATATAGAGGGGATCCGTGCCTATTAGCAATGTAAATATATTTTTTAGCCTTTCCAACTGCATTATTAATGTTTTTATTCCTAAAATTTGCTTCCCAAATTCACAAGAAGTGTGCTCCAAAAATAACCTAAAAGTTTGTGTTAAAAATAAAAAACAAAACAGACAAACACGCCTCCTCAGCCTGGGAAGAATCAAGGTCATTCACGAACTGACCATCAGCTGTGCGTAATTGTGTGCGCCGACCAATGAGCGCGCAGCCGCAGCTGTGATTGGGGAAACCTGCAGAGTCAGGACTCAGGATGAGCATTTGAGCTTGAAAGTGAGTTGGGAGGTGTTTGTGAAGACTGGGTTTCATGGAGAGGGTCCAACTCTTGCGTCTGAACCAAAATTGAGCCCTACTGTTTTGGCTCAAATCGTTTTACGCACGACTTTTTAACCAACTCTTTAAACAGGTGCGTCTTTTTTCTCGCTCTAATTTGGGATGAGTAGAGCCTAAGTTTTTAATATATACTGGTGGAAGTGTGCGTGTTAACAGGCTTGGAAAGATGTCTGATAGGCCCCAGAGTCCGGAGTGCCAGAGTAGACCATATGATTACAGCCGACCCCACGCTTATAGTCAGGTTTTTGGTCAGGAAAGTTTGGGCAACGCTTCATCGACCTTCCAGCTTCCTCATGGCGTGTTACCAGACCCCAGCCTGCTTTACAGCAAGCCGGTTTATGGAGGCATCACGGCCGCATCTGCGCAAGCCTTTCTCCCGTTCCCACCCGTCTCCAGTGACTACAGAGACTCCGATCTGCAGGCTGGAGACTTCGGGCAACCGAAGCACTGGTATCCCTTCGCTGCGCCCGAGTACACCGGCCAGGTACCCGGTGTGACCGCAGCTACCCAGCCCGCAAACCTGAGCCCCCCGATAGCCGAGACCAGAGAGCAAATCAAGCTGCCCGAGATCAAGACCGAGAAGGACACCGGAGAGGAGTATTCAACTGAGATGAAAGTCCAGCAGTATCCGGCACCGCCAGTTTCCACGGGCATGTCCCACCACCACCACGGCGTCTTCTACTCCGCGGCCTGGAACCCGTCCTTCTGGCCCGGGATCACCCACATCAACCCGCCAGTTACCAGTAACCAAAACCCATCGGGACCTTCTGCATCGTCCCCATCTATGTCCCCGTCTCCCCCGATCAACGGGACTCCACGGAACGCGTTTTTCAGCATGAACTCCGCGCAGGCTGCGGCCGAGCCCCAGGCGCAGAACCCGGCCTCCAACACGCGGAGCAGCGGCTCCTCCAGCGGGGGCTGTAGCGACTCTGAGGAGGTAAGTCACCTCAGATGACACCCGTGTTTCCAGTTTAAACTAAATGGGGCATTTTTGGATAATCTATTCTTCAACTTCTCTTAAAGTTACCAAGCTAAACTTACCTAAGATAAACAGTTGGATTTTTCTGGATTTTAGGAGAACCTTTCCACTGAAGAACTGGAGCAGTTTGCCAAGGAGCTGAAACACAAACGGATTACTCTGGGTTTTACTCAGGCAGATGTTGGCCTTGCTCTGGGTAACCTGTATGGTAAGTTTATGATTAAAATCAAGATTTGACGAATCTGTAGGACTGTTCTGGGGTTCATGAGGATCCCAGTACTTGTTTTGTCCTGATGCTAATCTTAAATGTGGAGTTCAGTCTGTGGGAGGACTTGTTTACACTCATTAGTTTTGGATTTTGTTTTTGTAGGTAAGATGTTCAGCCAGACAACAATTTGTCGCTTTGAAGCTCTGCAGCTGAGCTTTAAGAACATGTGCAAGCTGAAGCCCCTTCTACAGAGATGGCTGGTTGAGGCAGAGACCTCAGAAAATCCTCAAGATGTGAGTACAGCTCCTAACATCTGCCAACTAGTTTACAAAACAACAAAGGCTCACCCCACCTGATAGAAGCGGTCTTTTCAGGCCTACAGTAGTCAAACTTCCTGCTGAGCAAACAAGAATCAAGACCATCTGCTCCTGAAATGCACCACCTGGTGGACAAATCCAGCTGTTTAGGGTTCCAAAAAGGGGTTCAGCTTACATGATGGGACAACCATCCATTCAGTTCATTACCAGTGTAGAGTTTCATGGCATAGCTAAATGTCTGTAAAACTGACTGAGTTGCAGCTGTTTCTGTGTTTGCAGAGGTTGATGAGCTGTGGCAGCCATCTTTAATCTGGTTATTCACCCACTGGTTCATGAGATTTTGCCAACAAACACAATTACATCATTGTCTGTCACTATCGATTAAAAGGCAAAAATTATTCATTTTGTAAAGGGAGCCAGAAAACTATACTAATCACCTTGGATAGTCTGTGATCCAAGTTCTTAGTTTTGTGACATGTCAACTGCTACTTGTGCTTCCTCAGATGTACAAGATTGAGCGAGTATTTGTCGACACCAGGAAGAGGAAGAGGAGGACCAGTCTGGAGGGAGCGGTGCGCTCTGCTCTGGAATCCTTCTTCATCAAGTGTCCCAAACCAAACACACAGGAAATCACTCAGATTGCCGATGAGTTGGGCCTGGAAAGAGATGTGAGAGCAGATTTCTTTTCACTGCATTTACTTTTTTTTTTGAGAAACTAATGATGTTCTTGGCAGGTGGTGCGTGTTTGGTTCTGCAATCGAAGACAGAAAGGGAAGCGCTTGGCCCTGCCGCTGGACGAGGAGTGTGACGGTCAGTACTACGAGCAGAGTCCTTCGCCGCTGAACATGGCCCCCTCCCCCGTCTCCAGTCAGAGCTACCCATCCTCCAGCTACACGGGAGCGCCTCCCCCCATGCTCTACATGCCGCCGCTGCACCGGCCTGACGTCCTGAAACAAGCCCTGCACTCAGGACTGGTGAGCCACCTGACGGGATAAACTGGTGGGTATTCCCAACCAGACCACAGTTTTCCCTTCATCTGACACCAATCCAACCTGGAAGTGAGATCTGAACTCGGTAACTTCACTGGTTCCGATGTGGGAAAGGGAAAGAAACTGGGTTTACTTCTGTTTTTAAAATCCATTTGAGAATTTTAAAACTGAATGTTCACTGTGCTTTTTTTATCCGTTACATTCTGCACACTTTAAGGCTTTAATCATCTTTAAAACTTGTACTAAAAGATTTATGTGCTTCAGCATTTGGTGCAGCTCTGAGGAGAAAATAGGGTGTTTGTTTTTTGTTTTTAGTTTTAATAAATCCAGGAGTGGATTGTGCCTTCTCCAAGAATCTTTGTTTTTCCAACAGTCATCAATAATTGTGCAATATCTGTGTACCATCTGAACTATTTAGCCAATATTCCCAATTGCTCACTGAAATCAAAGTGGTGCTTTTTTCAAAATTTTGCACAAATTTTTAAATAATAAAAATATTCAAACTTTTGTCTTATGGTTGTACCCAATTTAAAAACTAATGGTAAAGACTGGGCTTCAAGGAGAAATGTGAGAAAAGTGCTTTTATGTGTTACATTTGCACAGTGTCAGTGTTATCTAAAGTGAACTGTTGTGATAAATCTCTGGGTTTGAATGGTTAGTACTGCTGACAACAGGGGAAAAAGAACAGAGACAAACTTAGACCTGTATGTTCTAAAGTTTGCACCAGAGTTATTCAGTTTATTATATTTTGATTGTTTTTCTTACCTGCACATGACGAAATTCATCAAAAAGGACTGTTTAAATGTTAACTTGATTGTTAGAGTTTAGATCTTTTGAGGTGGGACTTTATGGGAAGATTAACTAATCTTACCTGTCTTGTATGGCTCTTTGTGTGACCTTAATTTTGAGGATTTGATTCAGACCAGAACGATGAGCTAAAATCTAACCCAAACGGGGCGAAGACCGATGTAGATGGTGTCCAAAACCTTCATAGCTTTGTAGGCAAACTTGTTAAAAATGTACATTGCTGTCACATTACATGAGTATTCTAGCAAAGAAAAATAAATATTCCTACTGGAAGTGCTATAGCTAACTGTTGTTTTCTTGCAAGATAACAATTTTATGTAAATACCTAAGATGCTGCACTGCTCCTTAGCTGTTAATCTGGTCATAATTAAACAGTTTCTGCACATGAGGTTGTTCAAAAAGCTATCTACAGCAGGTAAGATATTAACTTTTTCCCAGAACCCCATCTCTTTAAGCTGACTTGAGTATTTGCAATCAGTGCATTCCCATTTTTAGCTAATAGTTATGAATGTGAGATTTTATATCATAATATATTGAAATGTGACTTCTTTTTTACAAATACCAGCAGTCTTTGCATCATAGTCCGAACCTCTTTTCTGTCTGTAAATGTAATCTTTTTTTCTTTTTTTTGTTTTATTTTGGTGTGAATCTAAGTCACATTCAGACCATAATGTGCTGCTGCTGATTTAAAAAAACATGATTTAAGAAAAACTGTAGTGTAGATGCAGGTCTACAAAAAACTAGACTTGAAACCCTAAACTGTAAATGCAACATTGTCAGCTGATTTTATTACACACAACTGTTCTAATGAAATAATTTTCTGCAGTTATTAGTTTTAATTTAAAAGATGTGCAGTAATACAGAAAGTTGTGCAAAACTTTAAAGCCAAACTTGGCAAGTAAAAAATAAAATGCTGCATATCACTTAAAATCACTAAACTTCCATTATGGAAATTAAATGTCAACATTCCACATAAACTGGGTTATTGCAATTGTTTGAAATTTTGTATTTGTAAAATGTTCTGTCAGGTAAAAAAATCTGCATTAATTGGTTTTGTTTGTGCTTGCTGTAATGTAACAAGATGGTAATATAAAAGGTAGTCTTTTCTTTGGTTTTAAAATTCAGGCTGTAAATATCTTGGACCATAAATGTCCACCCACCATGTCGTTAATGAAACAAAAGATCAGTTATTCTGTCCAAAAGTAGCAAAACGGACTCACCTTTTAAGGTTCAATTCTAACTCCTCAGTGAAAGCGTTTAACAAGTGTTTTACACTTTTGCAGCTTTTGTTGCTTTTCTGTAAGCTGAAGTACCTCAATTATTTTTCCCCCTGTCTTTGTCTCCCGAGTTTTTGTTAAATAAATTTTCTGAAGATTCAAATCACCCGCGTGGCTTTTTGTGCTGAGATGCACAATGTATTGATCCAAACTGTTAGAAGTAAAACGACACACTTGTTCATGAAATCATTTATGAAGAAAATCACCGTAAAGGGGTAGTCTGGTCATTTTTGAAGTGAGGTTTTATCAAGTAGTTATCAGCCACAAAGCACGGTGTATGGAGAAAAGGGCAGAAGTTTTCATCCAGGCTTGGCTAATGGCTAGCTATGCTATAGAAGGGTTTGTCTTATATAGTTTTTTTTTTTTTTTTTAGATGCATAAAACACCTCTTTCTCAAACAACGTACTTGTGTGAAAGAACGCTACATAAGCTAATATTAACCTTCACAGTTGCATCACACCTTTCAGTTTGTTCTGTTTTCTCAACAGAATGCAGATGTAAAGTGCATTTAGAAAGTATTCACAGTGCTTGACTTTTTCTTCACTGTGTTACAAAATTTTATACAATATACCTCATAATGACGAAGTAAAACAAAATATTTTGGCATTTACTACAAATAAAAACATATAGCATGTCCGTAAGTATTCACAGCCTTTGCCATGACATAGTGACGCCATCAAGAAGGGGAGCCTGGGGTGGCACTGGCCTGTCAGACATACACAATATTTAATTAATTAATAAACTCCTTGACAGATGCTTCCTAGTCTGCTGTATGGAGGTGAGTAAATGTCAATCTTTGAAAAGAAGACAGAGAAAGCTGATGCATTTCAACAAATATAATAGAATTTCTCAAATGAATTTATGGATTTTGGTTTTGGTGTGCCAACCCAGGATTTTTAGTGGCCTCCACCTGGCCACCCCATTAAATTTTTCTGGATGCCCCACTGACTCAAAATTGAGTTCAGTTCATCTTGTTTCCATTCCATTTCCGAATTGTCTGTAGACCTCTGAGACAGGATCATATCATGGCACAGATTTAGGAAATGCTCGAGAAAAACTCTGCAGCATTGAAGTTCCTCACAATCCACTGCTTCTCCACGATGAAAGGAGTCAGCTGACGTGGGGTGAGGTTTGGGCATCTGATTAGGATGCCTCCTGGATATGTCCCTTTGGAGGACTTCTGGGTATGTCCTACTGGGAGGAGACCCCAGGGCAGACATGGATTTTGCAGGAGGGATTATATATCTGGCCTGGGAACGCCTTGGGTTCCTTGGCTCCAGGAGGAGCTGGAGAATGTTGCTGGAGTGAGGGAAGTCTGGGTTTACCTCTTGGACCTGTTTTATCTGGGGACAAACCCAGGATAAGTAGAACAAAATGAATAAAAGGATAAATAGACAGAAGCTCAGTCTTTTTTGACGCTGTACAGCTCACTTCATCTTGTTTTAGTCTTGGTCCTGGTTTCATAATGTGCCAATATTTTTTAGTGGGTGACCGTTCTGCACACAGGGTAGTACAGGACCCTGTCTTTTTTACTACAGAACAAAAAGCTGCTTTAATAAATTCAGAGCTTGAGGAAAATTTGAGACGTTGCTTGAAATAGACATTGTCTAAATAACAACATATTGATATAAAGCATGAGAAGATCATTCAGAAAGAATGTTATTTTTCCAAGTTTGTAACTTATCACATGTTGCATGCACTGGTAAAAGTGGTAGGAGGAGCAAAAATGAAATGTGAACAAAATAAATAAAATTTAAACAATACTCTCTGTTACCAGTTACAGCGCAAATCTTTATGGTAAATAACATCCCGATATAAGAAAACTATCTAGGTAACATTTGAGTGGTAAATGATCTTGAAGATGAAAAAGTTTAGTAAATTGATGAAGCCATTAAAATCTGCAAATGTATGTGTTTGAAATGAAGTTTAAACAGGGGGAAGTCATTTGAAAGAGGTTGTAAATAAATGATATAATTTAAATGTGACAACCATTAAATGTTTTTACTGAAAACACTTTAAACCCTCATATGTGTTAAAACTGTAGTTGGAAGCTGAAATGATAACTGCAGCTTGTTTATGGGAATCCTAATCCAACTCAGACTATCTTCAGTTTCACACATTTCTGTTTCTGGAGAAGTTGTGGTTAGATCACAAGTTGCTCAAAACATTTACTGTCACAAGACTCAGACAAATCACATGTTAATAAGACCCCCCCCCCCAACACACACCCACGCACAGCACACACACGAAGTAAAGTCACATATAACAGATCAAAGGTTTTATGATATTCAGACATATTTATTACCAAATACAGCACAGGTGAGGATTAATCAATGTATTTATCACAAAACAAAGTTCTTACATTGCTTAATGTAATAAGATGTTACTTAAATTTATTACTTGGACTGTTTAAAACTTTTGCCATTACCTAATGGCGTCAACCTTGTCTGTCTGTTAGCAAAATATCTCATAAACCAGAGGACAGTTTTTAATGAAACTTTCAGAAAGTAATCTTTGGATGTTCATCTACAACCGATTAACCTTTGGAGTCAACCCAATAATCAGCCTTATCCAACACATAAATAGCTATAATTTGGCCAGTTTCACAGATATTGAGCTAAAATTGGCTGCAATAGTAGCTGACAGTTATTCTTGTAACAAAGACAAAAGACTGGTCATTTAACACAAGACTAAAAATATTCTGGTCTTTGGGTTCTTAAAATTCACTGCAGATACTTTGGTCTTTATATGTCCACAAATAAATACTTGACATTGAGTTATGGGTTTGCTTTAGTTAGATTAGGTAAACTCTGCAGATTCAAGTTGCCAATTCAGGTTGAGTGCATCGTCATTTCGAGAAACGGATAAACAGAAGAGATGTTGTATCCTGTGACGAAATCACCCTGCAGTAAAACAGGATTCTCTTTTCACGTGCCTGTATTACTGAATGTTGGCTTGTTATGCAGAAAAGAAAGAGCTATCAGTGTTAACATCCAACTTCTAACTATAACAGTATATTTTCTCAAGGTTGTGACATGTTTTTGTAAACTGAGACATTAAAGCATTGAAGGAAAGTGCTAGGCATACGACCTTTGTAGTAAACACAATGTTTAAGTTCAACATCTCTGTGGTATTTCAGTTTCTTTTTAACAAATTTCAGTGGTAAAAGTACATATTCAGTTATTCAGTTATGACTTGCAACTTACCTTGTCGACTAAGTGCAATCTTCAAATGGATAGTCTGGTCATTTTTAAAGTGATGTTCTGTTAAATAGTTATCAATAGTACTTTATCAGCTGGGATATCAGTCATGGAGCACAGAGTCTGGAAAAAAAGGCAGACGTTTTTGTCCAAGCTAGCCTAATGGATGGCC
>JAOXNZ010000038.1:18503081-18515661 GCA_028566095.1 Kryptolebias brasiliensis
AGTTCTTCCTTTTTATTTTCTGGCCAATACAGATACAATCTTATTTCCTGAAAATATGCACATCATTTTCAAATTTTTTGTCACTCATTTCTGACAATTCTGAAGCTGATGTTTTGGGATTAGACCAGTGGTAAATGAAGTTATAGCAGATCATGATTACATGTTTTAAACACAGGCATTGTTCAGTTGAGAAAAGAAAACAACTGTTGTGGAAAAAGTATCAAGGAGTGAGGTCGCGTTTTTTTGACAAATGCGACCTTTCATTTCATTTCATATTATTGGCTAATACTGATAAAGCCTGTTTAGAGTTATTTTCATAATACTACTTCAGTATACTTTAAGCTATTTTAGCCAATCAGGTATCGAAACAATCATCTCATTCAGAACATTACAGCTATGACTTTTGTTTTTTGTAGCTTTTATACTTTTTGAAATATTTAACTTTATTTACATTTTTAAGTTTAATATTAAAAATCCTTCAAAATACAAGTGGTGTGTTTTCAAATTCTGTACCTAATCATGGGATCCTAACATGCTTTTGGACCACATTCACTCCGTTTAAAAGTGTTTTAAGGAAACTGATCACTTCATCTTTGGATTACCTTTGTTTTGTGATAACTCTTTGTTATTTTGTGTCCTGCTGCAGGGCACCAGATGTGCTGAAAGATCTGGCTCCTGGATCTCAGCCTCCTTTCCTCATCTACAACAGTGAAGTGAAAACAGACACCAACAAGATCGAGGAGTTTCTGGAGGAGACCTTAGCCCCACCACAGTGAGTAAAGTGCATCCTATTTATCCTATTTTCATTCAAACATAAAAAAGGATTTTTAAAGCCACACTCTGAGTATCAGATCATATAAATATATCTGTTTTACTAATCACAGATACCCCAAACTGTGCTGTAAATACAAAGAATCCAATGGCGCAGGAGAAGACATCTTCCGGAAGTTTTCAGCGTACATTAAAAATCCCAATCCTGGTTTGAATGACAGTAAGATAACTTTCAAAGATTTTGTGTCACTTTCGCTGTTTAACTAGCCACATGACGGCAAAGATAACGGTACGATTTATAAAAGTTTTTATCTTGTCTTTTAGTGCTGGAAAAGAAATTTCTGTCAACTCTGGTGAAGTTGAACATGTACCTTGAGGAGGTCCTCCCTCATGAGCTGGCCAAGAACCCAAAACTCTCTAAGTCTGAACGCCTCTACCTGGATGGTGACTCCTTCACCCTGGCAGACTGCAACCTGCTTCCCAAACTCAATATTGTAAAGGTAAAAATAGTTCAGAAGGGCTTCTTATCTCTGTAATTAAGTACTGGTACAGAAAGTTTGATCATCACCCACCACTGAAGGCAAAGTAGCAATAATGTTTTTTGCCTTTGTCGGTGTATATGTGTGTTTGTTTGTCTGTACTGTTAGCAAAATATCTCATATACCACTGGATGGATTTTAATGAAACGCTCAAAAAGTAGCATCTACAACTAAATAACTTTTAGAGTCACTTTAATTCAAGATGGCCACCGCAGCTAATCAAAATTAGCCAGAACTCAGTCAATTTTACAGATATTAAGGTAAAATCTGGTGTGGCAGTAGCTAATACTCATCCTTAAAACACACTCTAAGCGCTAATAGATCTTGCTAGATCTCACAATATCACAAGAGATTCTGCATAACATCATTTACAAGGTTTGACAAAAATAGCTTTCTCCCTTCTCTATATGAGATGGCCTTAGTTTAAATTTTTGGCATAAAAGGTGGCTGGTCAAGTAATGCTAGGTCTTTCATTTTTTTTAATGGTAATAAAATGTTAAAAGCCTTCCCTGACTGTTTTTTCTCCCAAACTAATAAAATTCCTCTTCCCTCAGGTGGTGTGCAAGCAGTACCGTAACTTTGACATCCCCACAGAGCTGAAAGGTCTGACACGTTACCTGGGTAACGCCTACAAGCAGGAACAGTTTCGTTACACCTGCCCAAATGACTCAGAGATTCTCATCGCCTACAGATCTGTGGCCAAATACCTGTCCAACTAGATGAGCAGGGACTGATAAAGCAGCAAAAAAATCAGAAATGAAAAAAGAAAATTAAATCAAACTTGTGGTGACAAGCTAAAACATTAACATAATTATATTAAACTTATATCCTAATTATGCATATGAGTTTGGTTGATTTAAATGTTTACAGTTGCATGTTTAATAATTTCCTTAAGTGTTTTGTACATATTTTAGGCACGTGTAATATTAAAGATACTGATGTGGAATTCTTTTTCATGACCTGTAAAGTGTAGGAAAACATCATAAATCCCACAGAACCTTTGTTTTGTGTCTCTTTGTGTATGTGTATTAAAACATCTGAAAACTATAAATAATTATTTCTTTGCATGTATCAGTATTTTATGTTCAAGTAAACACGACCACCAAGAGACATATACTTTTATACAGCCAATAACTTCATGAATGAATCACTACTGTTACATAACTCAACTTTGTCTAACTTTGACATAAACTTTATTTAACTGAATGAAGCAGGGTAAAATAAATTAATATTTTTGTAATGGTCAATATTAAAGGCTCCTTATAAGAACAATGTTATGGTGTTTATGTGTATCTTTGAATGAATGTTGTGTGAGATTGTTCCACTTTTGATTTCCTATCTGTATAGTTCACACCTTAAAACTATTCTTTGTAATGATTAACATAATGAGTGTGACACCTGGTGTAATTTTCCTTTTTTTAATGTTGCCAAAGATCACCTACAAGCTGCAGCCAATCATGATCACTAACAAAAAAGCCATAGTTGTTAAGTTAAAAGAGATCAGAACCTTTAGCAGCACTTATTAAAAGATTTAGGTTAATGCATGCATATATTTGAGCCTGTGTGTATAATTTTGA
This sequence comes from Kryptolebias brasiliensis, assembly GCA_028566095.1. Classification (NCBI taxonomy): domain Eukaryota; kingdom Metazoa; phylum Chordata; class Actinopteri; order Cyprinodontiformes; family Rivulidae; genus Kryptolebias; species Kryptolebias brasiliensis. The sequence continues at coordinate 18,505,969 of JAOXNZ010000038.1, forward strand.
CTGAAGTCATTAAAGTCTTAGGCTGTTTTTAATCATTTCACCCTTAAAAATATTCAAATCAGTGATTAAATGCCCTAAATTAATATGACATTTATTCCCATTATGAGTGTATGTAAACTGCTGACAGCAATTTATATTGTTCATCCATTTTCATGTATTTTTTATGTCAAAACTGGTCAAGGTGGTTTCAGATGAACAGTTTTTAAGCTGTTAGGTTTATTTTATGCAAAAACAAACAAACAATTTAACAGTATGTATTTATTAGTATTTACATGTAAGCTGTGAAGTAGCCCAAACAGAAGGAACAAAAAAGCTGAATATATGGCTTGAGTTAAGGTGCTATAGCAAAATGAAACCTGGGATACTCAAGTCAATTGAAAATAATAATATACAACTGTGATGTTGTTCTTCATTTTCAAAGGTAACTCAACATGAACACGTGAGAGCGTTAGAATAACATTTCATTCAGGCTAGGGTTAAAGGTTTGTTTCCGGTCAAGACAAGAAGTTTTCATAAACGTCAACAGATAAACAGACTTCTTGCACGTATCTCAAAACGAGATCTGCCTACCCCGTTCCTGATTGGCTACGTGCGTTCAAGCGATACCATGGCAACAGCGGAGAGGGGCGGCGCTAAGCAAGTGACAGCATAAAGAAAACTTTGTTAGCTAGATGCTAACTTAATTGTTTATTCAGCGATGTAAACCAGCTGAAGCAGCGCCACAGAAGTCCTCGGAAAGTAAGCTCAGTTGTTTCTGTTTACGTTGAAAATTTTAACGCTAAAATATGAAGTGGACTTTAGCTATTTATCTTTTATTAATATTAGCATGACGGTTTACAACGGCCAGGCAGCTGCTAGCTATATCATTCTAATGTTATTTGGTGAGTTAACGTAAGAGCTTTTATGACCACCTTAGAGCAACATCCATGGTAGGCACTGACTCTGTTGATGGCTAAATTGTTTTTTCTTATCTCATGGATTAAAATCTAGAGACCTAGCTAGACAGACAAGGGAAGCTGTCGAGTGTTGCTAATCATGCAGAATTGGTTCCTCTTTCTTGTGTTCTTCCTTTCCTTCCCTTCCTTCCCAGACAGACAACCTAAGATTTCTTCATGAAATCTGACCGCTCCTCGTATATATTTATACATAGAGGCTTTTCGTTAGCAAGTACTTGTCTTACAGGATGGAGTGTACTGGAGAAGATGGAGACCTGTGTCAGTGGCCCAGTTCAGAAAGCACCACAACTCCTTTTAATAGATACGTGACAGAACAGACATGGGATAAGGTAGGTTTTTTTTTTTTTAATTATACCGATTTCTTAGGCAGATTAAAGCCATTAGTGTGGCACTTTCAGTATTTGGGCTTAAATTCTGGTGCTAATCTAAATTTTGTTTAGATGCTGATGACCAGCAGGAGTGTCCTGAAAGAACGAGTGCAACAGTTTGTGGAAGAGAGGATGCAAACAACCATGGTATGTCCTGATGTCTTAAATGATTGATTAGATTGAACAGTTAAGGCAGTTTATATTGGTAAAGATATGGAGAAAAAAAAAGAAATGACGTTGCATTCTCAAAATCTGCTTAGAATGAATCTATCTGCACTTCTTGCAGAGTTTTAGCCCAAGATCATCTTGGTCCAGACTTGAGAATAATGTTGTGCGCAGTTTCATGCAATATCACAAGGTGTCACGGTCTAAGTATGAGTTAGGGATGGCTTTCAGCTACTAGCACACCAAATTTCAGCTCAATATTGGTCAAATTGACTGAGGTAGTCATTTTTGTGTTGGCTAATATTGATTACCTGTGGTGGCCATCTTGAATTGGGTTGACTCCAAAAGATGTACATTCAATGATTACTTTCTGAAAGTCTCATAAAAAGTCCATTCAGTAGTTCACAAGGTGTTTTGCTAACAAACAGATAAAGTTTTTAAAACAGATCTTGCATAATCAGTGCTCAGTATGTGTTGGGGATTAATTTCAGCTACTACGACACCCAAGTTAAGCACAATATCTGTAAAACTGACTGAGTTGTAGCTGTTTCTATTTCTTCTTTTCTTTAAGGTCAGTTAGCTGTGACCACCATCTTGAATTGGGATGACTCTAAAAGTTAATCAGTTGCAGATGTCCATCCAATGATTATTTACTGAAAGTTTAATTAAAATTTGTCTAGTGGTTCATAAGAGATTTTGCCAACACTACAGACAAACAAACACATGGGCAACAAAACATAATCGCCTTCACTTTTCTGCAGTGGGCAATAATTAGCATAAATTGTTAAACTGGCCTAGTTTTGGAAGGCTTTATGTGCCACCACACAGTTGTGACTTCTCTCATGACCACATCTTTCCTCTTGTCTGGTATCTAGGTCACAGGTGTACTGATTGGAGCTGCATTTGCAGTCATACTGATTGGGATTGTGGTGTTCTTCCTCTACAGAAAATTCAAACTTGCTCGTGAGTCTTTCTGAGTCAATCTGAGCTTCATATTTATTTGATTTTTTTTTTTTTCATTTATTTTTTTGTGAACGTCAAATTATATTTCCTCTAATTTTTTTTTCCCCTACTATGTCAGCCTGACCTAACTTTACCTGCATTTTATGTTTTGATTTTCTGACAAGGTGAACAGCAGCCTGGTGTACCTCGGTATCGCTTTAGGAAACGAGATAAAGTGCTCTTCTATGGAAGGAAGATAATGCGAAAGGTTTGTGCTATTTGCAATTCTGTCAACATGTCTGAAAACAGGTATTTAATCTAGTAGACTTAAAGGTACTCATTGCAAACTTTGAAATCAAACATAAAAAGGTTCTCTTGAGCTGTATCAAATAGTGCAGTTTGAAAGAGTTTACTCCACTAGTTTTCCAGATGTGTTATGCAATTCTGAAAAGCAAGTATGCAATCAATTAAATCAAAGGATTTTTATCTCCATGCTTTACTCAATACATCTGAACATAAATACATATAAATACATTCAAATTGTTTGACTTCTTTCATGGACGCTGCTATTTCTGACATTTTCAGTCACTTTGGCTCTTTCTGTAGGTAAAAAACACACGCTGGCTGCCGTTTGCAAATTTTGCTGACAGATCTTTAATTTAAGGACACATTAACCATCAGTATGAGAAAAAAACTACAGGTTTTGATTCTTATTTTTTATGATTTTATTGTTAATTTTGACCAGTCTTCATGACATTGCAATGAGTACCTTTGAAATGATTAGTTTTTGTATGTAGGCCAAAAAAATACATTTCTACATTTCTCTGCACCAAGCAAAGTATTTTCTTATAACGTTGACTCTTACAGTGCACTCTTATTGTAAGACAAATGTTTAAGTATCTGAGTTGCAAATAGTGATGTCTTAATTTAATCAGTTTCTATGTAGCTCTTCAGGAATGTAGTCTACACCTCAAAGAATATCAAACATGTTTGTGTTTTGTTTTTATAAAGGTTCAGACCCTTTCCTCAACTCCCCCTTCCTCCTCCAACTCAATATCAAAGCAGCCACAGCGCATACGCAAAAGAACCAAAGTTCTGAGCATTGCTCGCAAGTATGCACCATTTCTACAGCTTAAGCTATTTAAAAATAAAAAATAAAAATCAGCTTTAAGTTTTTGCGTATTGATGATTTGTTTTTTTATTCTGTCTTCTTTTGACATTTGTTTTTATTCCAACAGAATTCTGAGGATTCGCAAAGACCCTCCCACCTTGCAGCACAAGGAACCCCCTCCATCCTTGCTGGAGGCAGACCTAACAGAGTTTGACGTGCAGAGTTCCAATCTTCCATCAGAGGTTCTCTATATGCTGAAAAATGTCAGGTAAACAATTATACAACCCCCCCCCTCATATCTGGCGCTTGTCTGTTAGCTGTTTAATAGTTTCTGTTCAACTTCTCGTAGGGTCTTGGGTCATTTTGAGAAGCCTCTGTTTCTGGAGCTTTGTCGTCACATGGTGTTTATTGAGCTGCAGGAGGGAGAAGTACTGTTCAGGCCAGGCGATGATGATGACAGCATATATGTGGTGCAGGATGGTCGACTTGAACTCTGCATCCAGGATAATGTAAGTGACAAACACATAATTTTTTGATCAGTTCAGAAATGCAATTGGTTTCAGGTTTGATTTTTTCCTCCTGCAGTGTTTTTTTCTTTGGTAGCTGGTATCACATTGCACACAGCTGTTTTACATGTTGTTTATTCATAAGAGTAAATATATTAAAGCTAATCTGGGATACTGGGGCTTATTAACAATGGTTTTGCTGTTCAGTAGCACACATTTAATATTATTTAATAGATTGTGAAGCAACATTACGAGCACACTGATCTCTTCCTTTTAATAATATGTGGAAAAATTGAACAGCAGAAGCCAAAAAGGCAGCTTTTAATCATACAGATTCTACAATTTTTTTTTTTTTTTAAATGTCTGTTTGTTTGACTTATATTTACTATATATCAATAGTTAGTTACTTTTTTTTCATGATTTTTATGTTTTATTTTTATGGTTTTATTTGTAAAGGATGGCACAGAAGCAGTGGTAAAGGATGTCCTCCCAGGAGACAGCGTCCACAGCCTGCTCAGTATTCTGGACATCATCACTGTGAGCTGCCATTTATTCCCTCGGTGCACATCAGACTAGGTTCTGTCTTCATTTGTGCTCTGATCCGTTTCAGTTCAGTTAGTTTACCCATCATATACCTGTGAGTCAGTTACACATTTCATTCAGTCATGTTGTATTAAAATGCTTTCAGAGGAAACATTCACTTAAAGCAGCATCATTTTTGTGTCTACTATAATAAAAAATTGAAAAATAAAAATCATGACTATATATTGCACTTAACACAGGGAATAATTCAAAGGAATGCAAAGTAGAATAAATTAAAGTAGCATAGTTCACTCAAAGGTTAATCGGTTGTAAATGTGTATTCGATGATTACTTTTTGAGAGTTTCAATAAAATATATCCAGTAGTTCATGAGATATTTTGCTAACAGACAGAAAAAGCAAACACACACAGATGCAGTCATAATTACATTATCACCTGCCTTTCATGATGGCGAGCAATAAAAATGAACTTGCAAAAACTTAAAGTTTAAAAACCAACTGCAGTGTGAATGTTACACTTTTTAAGGACTTGTCTAATTCAAGTATAAATAAACACTCGAAAGCTATATCCTGTTATTTGTACTGTAAATATCTGTATTGTTTAAAAGTACCAAGTGTATACACATAATACACTGAGAGGTGAACCACATTCTTAGACCAGTTAACCAGATTTTGTGCCATGTGCTCTCTATTTTTAGATCTATTTGTTCTGCTTTTATTCCAGGGATATCCAGCTCCATATAAGACTGTATCAACACGGGCTGCGACTCGCTCCACTATCTTACGTTTACCTGCATCGGCCTTTGAGTCAGTTTTTAAGAAATACCCCGAGACACTTGTCCGTGTCATCCAGGTAATACAGTGTCCAACAGCAGATATGAAAATGTAAATAAATATTACAGTTAAAATTTTATCAAATGCAGATGTAGTTGCTAAATAATGTGGAATGTTTCCTGCTCTGTTTGCCAAAATTTGATTATGCCTGTGTTGCAGATAATCATGGTGCGGCTCCAGAGAGTGACCCTTTTGGCATTACACAACTATCTGGGCCTAACGACCGAGCTCTTCAATCCGGTAGGAGGGAATTAATTGGGGCACGCACACTTGTGTGTGTTTAAACAGAGTCAGACCGAGAGACTCACACTGAATACCTAAACTTGGCTTATGATCAAATTCCACGTAACGAAGCTCTGAAAGGCTCATGCACACTTGACCACACACACGTGCGAGCTAATTTCACACATCATTAAACTCATCATCATAACTTGGTCCTTCCTGTAGCTCAGTGAATTATTGATAGACGTGATTAAAGCCCTTCCACACTAACTGACAACAGAAACCTTTAAGCCTGGCTTACCACTGACTTTTATTATCATTAATATGTGACTGCTCATTCAGCATTCACACTTTGTTTTTGGTTTTTTTTGTACGTTTTTTTTGCAATTTAACTACTTCTGCATCATTTGTGCTATTTTAGCCAAAACATTCAGCTCATTCAGGAGATGGATGCTGTGTTTTTTGTTTTGTTTGCCTTTTACAGCTTTTAGCTTTCAGTTAATTGTTTGATACATTTAGCTAGCCTTTTGCTACTTTTAGCTTGTGTTTTGCTATTTTTAGCTAGTATGTTGGGGTTTTAGCTAACAAATTTAGCTACTTTTGATTTTCGCTAATGTTTTGCTCCCTTTATTTTTTATCTTTAACAACTCAGTTTTGGCTTCTTCAGCAAACTTCAGCAAAGACATTCACCCCTCAGCATTCACGTTGCATTTTTCAAAATTCATTAGTTTTACTTCGCTGTTTAAGAAAAGACCAAACCTGATTTTATTTTATTACTAAATATGAACCCTCGAGCTCTTTAGGAACATTTTTATGTTCTACAATTATTTTGTGTAGACTGCTAGTTTTTATGAACCCCAATCAAAATCTAACATTAACATTAAAGACTGAAGAATTGAACTTAACTAAAATGCAAAATTCCTTAATTTTTTTTATATCCCATCATTCATAGGACAGTCAGGCTGTGCCTTTGTCCAATATAAACAGTGTGATGGCTGAGCCAAATTCAGGAAAGATGACACGTCGTCTCTACTTCCAGGATGAGTTACCTGCAGGGACTACTGAGAGCACTTCAGAACCAGGTCCCACTATGCACATATATTTTAAAATAAGCTTTTTTGGACATCGATTCATTGACAATTTGCTTTTAACAGATAGTGTAAAAGAAAGTCCCTCAAACAGCTACAGGAGACTACGATCCATCTCCATTCTCACAGACTGTGCGGGTGGGTTGCTGTTTTGCTCTAATCTGATCAGAAAATGGGTTTTGTCTTTATTAATTAGCCAAAACATTGTGGTTGAAGAGCACTAGTACATGCTGGTGTCTGTAAAATTGTCATCCTTGTTACTTATGTCTTGTGACAGGAAACGATCTGAACATGGCTTGTGAACGAGCTCGAGTGACTATAGATGAAGCTCCACCAAGTCCTGTCACTCAGAAAGTACGTTTTTCTTTCTGTGGTAGTTCTCCTCTTTACACTGAGGTGATCGTTTAGATGTCACATTAATCCAACATCTACTGCACCTTATGCTGCTGCTTGTCTGGTCTTCACGTAGAAGCTTTTCTCATGTGTCTCTGTAGTCTAGTCTGAAGAAAAACGTGACAATGCAGCCCACACCGTCTGAAGTGTTGCACTATGCTGACAGTGGAGGGCAGTCTGATGCTATCCACCTCAGTAAAAGTAGCACAATCCTTCAGGCTGCTAAGAAGGACCTACAGGAAATCATCCAACTGCAGGTAAATATGTCAGTGTTAATTGTACATTTATTTCTTTAAAAATCCATATTTTAATGGGATGTTTAATAAGGAAAAGTAGAACTGAAGCTTTACATTAGAAAAGCAGTCCTTTTACGTTGTTGTGCATGTTTCTTTTGCAGGACCCTAGCCTGCTTGAGGGCAGAGTGACCCTTCATCATGTCAAAGCTGGCTCTGTTGTAGCTCGTCAAGGAGATCAGGTTAGAATAACAAATTACAGAACAATTAAAAGTTCCCTTCAGTTTTATTACTCTGATGTGAAAGACTCATTCATTTTTGTCATCTTTATTCAAATTATTGACATTTTTTTAGCCTAATTGGTCTCCATCCAAGGAGAATTCTTTTGGAGATTTTAAACTTTTCTTGAAATAACTTCTTACCTGGTGCTTGATTAGTTAATGTGCACGTGAAACTCATGTTTTAATTTTTTCACAAGATTTGAACGGTTTCTGAATAAAAGGCAAGAAACAACTGATTTTTATCAAGCAAACATTTCAGTCAGTTTTATTTTTTCTTTCTTAAACTTGTTCAACTTCTTCTTGTGGCTTCTGTCAACAGGAGAACCTAAAATGTACATATTGTATTTTTGGACATGAATAAACACAAACTTTAAAAATGTTTGGATTCCTTTGCAGTCCAGTCAAACTGTCAAATCTTTGCTTCTAATTTTATTTGTCCTGTCTCTGTGTTTGTAGGAGGTGAGCATCCACTTCGTGATTTCAGGCCTCCTACATGTTTACCAGCGGATGATTGACCGGGAAGAAGATACGCGTCTGTTTGTGACACACCCCGGAGAGCTTGTTGGTCAGCTTGCTGTCTTGACTGGGGAGCCTCTCATATTTACTGTGCGCGCCCAGCGAGACTGCAGCTTCCTCTCCATTTCCAAAACCCACTTCTACGAGTGAGTCATGTGGACACAATCAATATACAGGGACTGTGCAACATTATGTATTTAAATTTTAAATTTGATGTTTTACACCCTTCAATTAAAGTTCATTGTTACATGTAACCTAAACTATTTTAAGTGAATAATGAAATGATTTGGCGTTTTCTTTTACCTCCCTTTTTTAATTGATTTTTGTTCATTCTTCAGGATAATGCGAGCGGAGCCAAAAGTAGTCCTGAATGTTGCCCACACAGTGTCCAGGAGGATGTCATATTTTATCAGACAGATAGACTTTGCTCTTGACTGGATGGCTGTGGAAGCTGGCAGGGCTGTTTACAGGTATTCTGCTGTAAACTTTTGTTTGTTGTGCAGACAATATTGACTGTATGCATATAGAACACGACAATGTCAAAAAGGCCAAATGTGAGTTTGCTAAATGAAAGCTCTCTACCACATATTTTTTTAGGCAGGGAGAAAAATCAGACAGTACTTTCATAGTGCTGAGTGGTCGACTGCGTTCTGTGATCATGAAGGAGGACGGCAAGAAGGAGATGATTGGAGAGTATGGACGTGGTGACCTGATTGGAGTGGTAAGGACCTTGGCAGAAAGAAGTAAGGCAGTGAAAATCATGTGGAAAATTTTATCTATATGACTTACTATCCGAATTCTGCATTTTTTCCTTTGTAAATAAGAAGTCTGCTAATTTATAAATTAACAAGAAAATATTATTCATTAATAGTGTTTTATCAGTTTTATAGAAAATCCACTCAGTGTATTTGATTTTAAAGACTGCCAGTGTTCTCCCCCGAATGCTGTTAGGTTTGCTACACATCTTGTTGGATGTTTTTTTTTATTATTTTTATTAAAAAACACTCCCTGTAATTTCCTGCAAAGGATCAATAAAGTATCCATGTATCTAAAAGAAGGAAACAACCAGATTATATTTGACTATGCAAATCAGTTTTGTGTGCAGCAGAAAATTTATCTTTCGTTGAGGACTTTTTAATAATGCACAAAACCAATTAAAAGTGGAACCGGTAAAGAAGGGTAGTTTTTCTCACCAGGTGCATTCACTTCTGCAGAGGTTTGTCGTCATCCTTTAAATGGATCATAGTTACAGAAATGGTTCAAAAGATTGCAAATATTGTTTGCAGACTCGGCCTACTCAGCACGTCACTTCAACCGTGTAAATGGCACAAAGCCATTGATAGGCGAAACAAATTGGAGTGAAGTCCCAATTAAATTTGAACAGGCTAACAGCAAAACTCCCTCATCCTATATTTTGTTGAAGCTGAACTAATTGGCTTTCTGTAATGTATGCGTATGTTTTTGTACAGTGCCCTGAGATGACTTTTGTTGTGACTTGGCGCTATATAAATAAATTGAATTGAATTGAACATTTATT
>JAOXNZ010000038.1:18527508-18545823 GCA_028566095.1 Kryptolebias brasiliensis
AAACGTCTTCAACTACAGAATAGAAGTCCAGTTGTTTTTATTTTTAACCATTTTTTGGATTTACCATGTCCTGGATGACTGAGAATCTACACCAGCATACTGAACAGAAACTTTTGAAGTAGTTTTTTTTTAGCATACATATTTAGGTATTACCCGGTACATTTCTTCTTATTTATTTAATTTTATTTTAAAAAATGTTTTATCCATAGTGTTCATTTTTTCACTGTATTTGCAATGAAAATGACAAGAGTTCCATAAAAGCCATTAGGCACCTTTATAGCAGATGTAATAACTAAATAGCTTTACGTGCTTTAATGTTTGCAACATTAAAATGAAACTTGTTTTTATTAATAGGGCCAAAGCCATTTAAACATTCAGAGATATAAAAAACTTTATATAAAAATCTGATGTTATAAGTCTGTATGAGTTTACTACATATAAATATAAAAACAGAGAAACTGTCCCATTGTAGATCTCCACTCTGTTTTTAGTTTTCTGTGTACAGTTCATGTCCGGTCTGTCTGCTTCAAGCTGCTGACTGATAAATTAGTCTCTCAAATGGATTTTTAAACAGAAAATCTCCGCTGTTGGACACAGCAAGTCATGCTGCAGCTGTTCCTGCATTTATTAACCTCACATGAGGTGTAGAGTTAATAGTGGCCTTTTCATTGAGCTAAAACCAGCAGAATGTGTTCAAAGTCCAGTGAGACTCTATTGGAGCTTCCTGTAGTTTCGATCTCTGCCGACACGGCAATAAGATAAATCTACTGATGAACGTGGGGAGTGACCTGCATCACCCCATAACAGCAGAAAAGTAAAAAAAATGAGAATGAATGACCAAAATACTCGTCAGAATACTTGAAATGCACACAAACAGAACAGCACACCACAAGCTAAGTAATTAAGTAATTTACATTATTTATTAGGAAGAACTCCTTTTTCTTTATGGACCACCGGCCTGTCAGGGATTATAATAAATGCTGTCAGGTTTCACCTCCGAGTCCGTGAATCGAAGTCCAGAGGACACGCCATCCCTAAAGAAGGTTTATGTTGTTTGATAAACTCGTTGAACCAGAAAAGAAGAAACTGAGCGTCTGCCTTGATTCCTGCTGAAGGAAAATGGGCCAGAAAAATAGGATGCAATTTTGACACAATCTGTTTTATCTTTATTCTTTTGAAAGGACAACAAATCCGTAGAAATTTTTTTTTTTTTTTTTTTTTTTTCTAAAGGCAGAAATGTCCCTGCAGGGGACATTGTGCAAAGTCTTCCAAACTTGGGACTCATCTGTTGTTTTAACGACCTGTAAAAATGTGAGACAGATGCATCGTACCTCAGCAGACTCGATGGAAAAAAGATGGGGCTCCGCATCACAAAGCGTTTGGGTCACTTTGTTCGATAGACGTTTAATACAATATAAAATTTTAGATACAAAAGTCCGGGGGAGGTCAGGGACATGGCGTGGGAGGAGGGGGTAGGTGATGATGTATCAGCTCTGGCGTCTGCTCCACCCTCAGTGAAGTGGTAATGTGAGAACACGTACAGACGTTTATTAATTTATTACATGCCATGATCTTCATGGGGGTGCGGGCGTCCCGTTAGAGGGCGGGGTGTCCCCCCGGATAATGGTAGTGGAAACGCTGAGCTAGTCATTTGGAAAATCAAGACCTGGCTGCAGGATCATTTTCAGACTATTGCCTTTATGTTTGACTTTCAGACAAAAACAGGCAGCCAGAGACTGAGGGCAGAAAAGTGGGAATGATTACAGTGCTGGTTAATAGGTGGCTTGATCCTGGACAAGCTGCTGTCACTGAACATGTCTGTATTTCATGAACTGTTAGCTATGAGTTATTCACTGTATCTACAAACACTTTAGCTGTGTTAACTACTGATGCTGCATGTGAAGTCATCAGCTCTGTTGTGACCAAACTACAAACGCAAAACCTCAATGCATCGTTGCATTTTCTGGACATTTCAGCCTCACCTTTCTCTCAAACTGCATTTGAGCTTAAACAGATTTTTAAAAATTATTATTGTAGATAATTGGTGTTTTTCCTCAACATTTTGTTCTGGTACAAAATAATTTCCCCTTCAGGGATTAACAAAGTATTTATTACGGAATGAAGACAGGAACATAAAATCCAAATTAGCTCTGCATTTGTTTTCTTACTGAACCAGCTGCCTGCTATTTATGTTTTCATCACTGTGCATTAAAAAGATATATTGTTTTGTGAAGGAAAAAACAAGGTGTTGACACCTGACAGCTGGCATAACAGGAACACATTTGGGTAGTAAGTGATTGAGGAACCCTAAGGCTGCATCATGTGGCAACCTGCAAGGCTGATTAAAGGAGACAAAAGCAAAATACTTCAAAAAACAAATTCTCAATTTGCCTCTTGGGGTTTGCTCCAAATGTAAAGTAATCCCTATAGATCCCCATCTTTAAATGATCAACTTTTCCTAGAGCTAAATACTGTTTGGTCTCTTTTGAGCGTTATCCTCTTAATTGCTTTGGTTTCTCAGTCAAATACTAAAAAATAAACCAAAAAAAGAATGACTATTTTAAGCTTCAGAGTTGAAGTCCACAAATCAATCAGTGATGTGAAAGTTGCCCCATTGGGTCTTATTTACTTTTTATGAGCTGAATTTGTGTCTCTTTCAGGTGTTGACATGTCCCAATGCTTCCTTCACTGACCTTGCAGAAATTGTATCCCGCATCGAGCCTGTCAAACCTGTACTGATGGATGGTAAAACTACTGACACATATTTCAACACTGCCACTTTCAGCCATGCTCATTATGATGCTTCTTGAAATGTGTTGACGTGATGTCAAGGAAACAGATTTTAAACATTTTTTTTTCTCAGTGTTTTTCATGCTTACTCAGTTGGTTTTTGCTGGTTTGTTTTTTTTTTTCCCCCCTTTTGTTTTAGTTTATTAGGTAACTAAGATGCTCAACCAAATCAAGGAAATAAACTGTTACACCTAACTGCATGTGAATATTAATAGGAAATGAACCATAAAGTTGAACATTTCCAGTTAAATATTTATTTGAATTTAAAGTAGATTTATTTAGCAGAAGCTGTTGTTTTTCCTTTCAGCTTCATTTTCCCTTTGCACATTTTGCTATTCTGACTTTTTCACCTGCTCACCCAGTTGCATTTATCACTTTTTCCACATGTCACACATTCCATCTTATTCACCCACAATGTGCTTCTCTGCATCCTGTCCTCCACTGTTTCCCCTTCATCAGAGGAGTCAGACTACCACACTGACTATGAAGAGGAGGCATTGGAGAGTGCCCTCTCTGACATGGAGGCGTACAGTCACTATGGAGAGCACACTGAAGGGGAGGAAACGCCTGACACGGTGTGAACTTCTGCACTTTGGTTTGGGGTCTCTTCTAATAAGTAAAGCATTTTAGACATGCTCAGAGCATGCTGCTTAGGTTACACTATGAGTTTCATGTATTCATGAATCCCAGTCTTGTGAGTGTGATATCTCAGGTGAAGATTGAAGGAATGTGTTGTAAACTTACATACAATTTTCCACAAAACGGTTTTTAAATTGTTGATTTCTAGTTGCCCTGATCCCCTCTTTGCAATCAATGAAGCAATTGGTCAAAATTTAGATTTTCAGGAGAGCTGATGGAGAACAGTGGATTGTGTCTGATTAGCCCAATAAACCTGACAGCTCAATCTAGTTTCCAGCTTTTTTCTTCTTAACATGTAAATAGGCATAAGCAAATATGACTCAGTTAATTGTGTCATAAGGACTAAAAATTCCCCAGAACTCGCACCAGATATCTGGCATATCTCAGTTGCGGGGTGGTAATTTTAGTTTTTAAACAAGACTTTTGAAAGTAAACTTTATTGCTGGTTGTTGTACAGTTGTGTTTTAGCTTAAAGAAGGATCAGTTGTACTGTGAGATATGTTCTAAAATGAACAAGAAATCCACCTAACTTAACAAAAAGTCTGTTTTACTGATGCTAAGAACCTAATATAAAATCCCAGTACTGTTTCAACAATAACTTTTCTTTTATCTTCTCTTTTATTTCCAGGATGAGGAGCTGGAGGGAAGCGATACACCCCGTGTAACTTTACTGAACAATGACCACCCTCCACCTGCCCCTGACAGTCCATCAGGGGAGCTGACAAACCAACAAGTCTGCTCCAAACAGTCCATTAAGTGAGGAGCAGTCTAATGAACTCTGCCTGAACAGGTCAACACCCATAACCCTTTTTTTCTGTGCCACATTTTTACCCTCAACTCTGTCCCTGGTGACTGTTTATCTTCTCTCGGGAGCAATCAACGACCTCTCTAACCTGGCCTCGTTAACAAAGGATCAGTTCCTTAAACCCAATACAAAGAAAATACATCCAGCACTTTTTTGTTTGTAGTTCATTAGGAAGCTGCAAGCTCTTATGTCTCATATTGAGATTGATGAGATGACTTCCTAAACATAGAAAAAACACTTGTGGGAGAAATGACAAATAGGAAACCTGTTGCTAAACCAAAGATTTTGAAAAAATCTCAACACACCCATCTATGAGGCATTAACAACGCACATAATCAAAAAATTCAATTGGAAATGAAAGAGAATGGTGGATAAAAGAGGCATAAAAGGAAAGCAGTGGCATTTTTTTTTTAACATTTTTAGTTTTGTAGATGTAAATCCTGTCAAGCTACTAAGAAAACTTTAAATTAATTTCCAGAGTATAAGAATGACGCTTTTGTTTTGTTTTTGTTGAGCAGTCGCAAGACAAAAATAAACAACAATTCAGGTTCTAGGACTAAATTATAGGAAGAAATTGGACTCAATCAAAACTCTAGGTGATACATTCTTCAGATTATCATATTCAAGTGATGTTACTATGGTTTCCTACACACTATAGTTTTTATTATTGTTCACAACACACAAAAAAGGAGTTTACTTGTGTTTCAGGTGGACAGAAATTATAAAATGTGTTTAAAATGGGGAAAAATGACATGAAACTATTTTCATGAACAGATTATATTTGAGCCAAGTAAAAAGTCAAAATATGTAATGCTGCTTGATTTTGTGGCAGGAATATTCTGGCCATTTTTGAAGTGATGATATGTCAAATAGTTATCAATAGTTAGTGCCGTATCAGACGTAGAACATTAGAGTATGAAGAAAAGTGCAGAAGGCTAAGCTAATGGTTAGTCAAACGAGTGCCTATTTTATATCTTTTTTTGGATTATAAAACAACAACAAACTAAACAGATGGTGTCATGTAAAAGTGTTGAGGATTACTATTAGCTAATGTAACGTTCTTTCATATAGGTATGTCGTTTTTGAGAATGACTTGTTTTATAAGTGTTCAAAATTATAAAAACAGGCCCTAGTTTGGCTAGCTATTAGCCTAGCATGGACAAAGACTTTTCTCCATACTTTGTGCTTAATAGGTATTAACTATTATTAATTATTTGACATAACATCACTTCAGCAATGACCAGTCTGTCCCTTTAAACCACACTCAGTGTTTCTGTTTGTCTGTTGTTGTGTTATTAGTTGCTTTAGTCATTCCTGCTTTTGAGATGGACTCAAACAAGAGATGTGTAGTTTATGATGGTATAAAAAACCTCAAAAAACTTAAGCTTTTCTTTAAATGATTAACACTGAGGTTGTGACACCAAGCAGTCTTTAAACCGTTCAAAAGGTAAATTTAGTGGCACTTTATTGAAAGGAACATTCACAGACAAACAGAGCAAAGAGGCTGCTATTAGTTGAGTTAACACAGATAATGTTTTCTAATTCATGTGGGTAGTGAAAATATTACGGCCAGTTTATCTTCGGAGCAAAAACCTGAGACATCTTTGACACCGATCTGACTGTCCCCTTCTCTTTTCAGTCTAAGCCAGTTGATTTACACATGCATATATGTAAAAAGATTTAGTAAATTTTCAATTTTCAAAAAAAAAAAAGGTTTCTAACGGCTGAGTTTCTTTTAAATCTTATTTTCTAAAACTGATGCCTTTATGTAGTCCAAGCAGACCCAGGCAGGTAAGAGGCACAAATAATTTTCATCCTCTAAAAGCATTACGTTCTAAACTCAGCAAGATCAAGATCCTCTTCACTTGTTTTTTTTACTCACATCTATGTAGTGATCCTCATCAAACTTGCCTCTCAGACAACACTAATAAAAAAACTAAAAGCCTAGAAGAAGTAGTGCACTTTCAGTACAGTTTTGTCACTTTCTGTGCGCCAGGAATATGCAGGGACTTAATGATTTCTGTCCATTTCAAAGCACTAGATTCTCTCTTGGCGAAGTGAAAGCCTCCTCCTTTTTGTTTTTCTGGCTTGAATCTATCAGACACTGACTGAGCAGCAAACATTGTGACTTTGAAGCTCAGAAACATGTTTTGTCACAAATTATTGAGGTTGTGTTTTTTTAATTTATAGTTTTGTGTTTTTTGGATTTGTTTGTGTGAACCATTTAAACAGAACTGAATCTTGTTTGTTGTTTTTTTGTTTTTGTTTATTTACTTACTTGTGTTAGACTTTAACAAAAAAGCTATCGGGGAAAGAATGCACAAGTCACTATCTAAACTGTATCTTTATTCCCTCTTTGATGCAACATTTTATGTGTTGTCCACACAACACAACCATTCCTCATTCATTGCAATAAGCTAAAATTGCTAATTTTTTCATACTTGAATCGAAACTTTGCAACTTTTAGTTTTTTTTTTTTTTCCTTGCCTCTTTACACAGCACCCTGTTGTGCTGACTGTACGTGCCATCTTTAATCCTGGTGCTTCAGTTTCAGCAGCCTTACGTGTGCAGACAGACAGAGAAAAGCTGTGATAAACACACCAGTATGGTGTTGGTGAAAAAGAGTCTGGACAGAAAATGTGTGAGCACACTGGAGATAGACAAATATTGTTGCTGTTTCACCAATGAGGTGATGGTGTTTGCACTTTTTTCTTCTTCTTTAAAGCCGGGGGCAATGAATCAACGTCCTCTGGCAGGATGAATGTTTCACTACTTTATTAAATGGGTCATGGTTATTAATCAAGTGCTGATGTAAAGTATGGAGCTGTGCCATGTAGTTAATGCAACAAAGCCTTAGATGACCTGTGTGGAAAGTCTATTCATGCACTTGTTTGTGATTATATTGTACAAAATTGTTCACTAATAAGCCTATAACATTATATTATCTTTACATTTTTTGATCAGTTGTTACGAATAAACCACTGTTGGTTGTCTTAGTTTGTCTCTGTCTTGTGATAAAACTGCTATTATTTAGACCTTTAGCTGAATATCATCTACAGAATGCTAAAGTGATGATTACCTTCTATTTTTTGTTTGTGTAATTATTCAGAAATGCAGAAAACTTGTGTTTTCTGAGGCCTAAGCTAATTCCCTCATTAGCAGTCCAGAACTGACAGCATTTAGTCGGTGTGTCAGATTTAATGTTCTCTAAATCTAGAAAAAGTGATTTACAGTGGTGGAAAATAATTACTTAATCCATTGATGATTTTTTTTTTTAAGTTTGCCAAAGGTATGAACAGTGACTAATTTTTTATGGTAGT
Source organism: Kryptolebias brasiliensis (assembly GCA_028566095.1). Taxonomy (NCBI): domain Eukaryota; kingdom Metazoa; phylum Chordata; class Actinopteri; order Cyprinodontiformes; family Rivulidae; genus Kryptolebias; species Kryptolebias brasiliensis. Next base: position 18,535,063 of record JAOXNZ010000038.1, read on the forward strand.
TTAATTTTAATGGAGAGAGACAGAATATCAACTAAAAATCCAGAAAAAAATACATGACGTAAGTGTCTCTAATTGATTTGCATTCTGTTGCATAAAAAAAGTATTTGATCCCCAAACAAAACATGACTTGGTACTAGATGTAGGCCTATTTTTTGGCTATTTACAAAAATAATTTAAGCCATGCCTTTGCATACTTAACCAGTTACCAAGAAAAATGAAGATGCAGCAGCTACTACAAGCAGCTCACTGAAGCTCACAATTTTTCTTTTTAAGCAAGAATGCTCTTTTATTAGACATTTTTGAAGGTCCAAGTTCTCTAAGTGCTGTTAAATACATGTTTATATAAGTTTATGAATTGTTATATTCTTTTTTTAAATGAAAAATAAATATTAACCAGAAATAAAACAAATCTTTTGGCAGCTGGCGAACAGCATTCACAAACAGGTCTCTAAAATGTCGTTGTGTTCTCAGTTTCCTCATTTGAGTTTTAGAGCATGTGTAGTTGTCACAGGTGTCTGGAACTCGTCTTGATCCTTTCTTGATTTAGTCGCAGGCATCTCCAGCTTGTCTCAAGAACGCAAAAGCTGTATTTTGACCCCTATGCTGGAGCTCTCCTCTGACAGAAAACATGTCCAGGTCTAAAAACCATGCCAATGATGGATAGGAAATCTTAAAAAAAGTGGTCCAAATCTACATATCTTCATTTTGAGAGTGTACTCCGGTAGATTAAATCATAAATGCAAGGAGCAGCTGCCACGGCAGGTACGATGTGGATGGAGGTGGACTACAAAATAATGGACAGAGCCTAGAATACAGTTTTGTAAGGCATGCACATGAAAATAAACAAAACACAGCTGCACATCCCACTGATCACAAGCACACAGTGAGACTGTAACAGAAAATTTGTGTATTTTCTCACAATACTGAGTCAAGTTTATTTTACGAAATCAGTAGGCGATCGAATAATTTCCCCCACTGAATCGAAACCTGCAACTCACTTTGTAAAATTTATCCACATACAGTATTTGCTGTGACAAGCCTAGGCTCATTTCTGAAATTTGCTGCATGCCACTCTGTCTTTTACAGTATCAGCACTTTATGAAATGTGTTTACATAAAGCAAAAAGTTAGGAAACAAAAAAGTCCATTTTCAAAGTCCAATCTTTTCCCCTGCCATCTACAGCAAACCATAAGGATGAGTAAACATTCTGGGATGCAGCCAGTGGAGTCGGATGTTTCAGTCTCAATATATGAGCAAACCATAAAAACATAATAAATTAAAAGCAATCATACGTGGAACTGTTTACTGCACATTTACAAAGAAGGATTTTAGATTAACCCCACCGTATTGATGCGTCCTATAATGAGCTTTTTCATTCTCCTACTGTCCCTCGGTAAGACAGACTGGACACAGCTAATTAATGAGCAGAAAGGGGGGAATTTAGGTCACAATAGGTCTGAAAGCTGAAAGCGGCGTAAGTGGCACTCGTCTTAATCGATACATCACAGGGAGGAAAGTGCACAGCAGAAAATGGGGTGAATGGGTACAGGCTTCCTGGAAATTAAAGTCCTGACAGAAAAGTCAAGGTTGACGGTGAACAAGAGGAGCCACAGAGCAGGTAGACGATGACCCCATCTGGACTAAATAGCTGTGACAGGCAACAAAGTTTTTGCAGAAGCATTTATGGAAAAATTGGGAAGGGAGAGACAGGAGGAGGTTTTTGACCTTCAACAAAAACACTTTGATTTAGAGAGGGTCAAATGTCTGCTTATCTTCTCCCACCTCTCCTTCCATGCAGTTCTGCTGTTTTCTGCTCGTCCTTTTGGTTTCATCACCTCTCCTGTCTTTCCTCGGTCTGTATTGAGTTGTAAAAAATGGGGACAAAAAGGGAATGAAACGGGTATGTGGGCCACAGTTTTGGTGGCTCTAGTAAAAGATTCTCTTTAGAGTAAGAGTACAGAAAGTGTCAACATACAGAAATCATAATGTGTGCCATCAAATCCATTTGCAATCAATGCCTTACATACAAGCTGAATTTGAGTCAATGTATTTAAGGTGATAGAAGTACAAGAACCAAGGGGTGGCAAGGTGAGCCCATGACCACAAAGCACACAAACCCAGTCTCTGGCCACCCCACTAAAGCAAAATAAAGTCCTTCAGAGGACTCCTCATGTTCTCAAAGGACTAAAACTACATTTAGCTTGCTGTGAGATTAGTGCTGCTTTGTCAGCAGGATATTTTTTGTGTGGCCTATCTCATACTGATCAAATTTATAAAAACAATAAGTGGTTTACATTGGGGATGTGATGCATATCATTTTACAAACACGTTCATGCATGATGCGATTGGATTGGTGGATCTGATAAAATTCATTATCAGTGCAATCGTCATTTTCTTTGTATTGTTTCAATATTTTCCTTTCTTTGCTTTGTAATGTATTGAATCACGTCGCTATTGAGAGGTGATTTCTGTTGTCTCCTACTGTATTTGCTCCTCATATATCAGAACATTGGCAGTGTGTTGAGACCTGTATTATATCAATTATAGACCAGTGATCTTTGAAGAACAGAGGAAATACAGAAATGTCCAAGCTGGAACATTGGAGCATTTAAACACCCGTAGCATTTAATTTCCTTTACAGCTTTTTATTTAGTTATCATAAGTCTCTTTATATTAATTTGTACTGATCTAACCTCACTCACAAAGCCTGATTTATTTCTGTCACCACTGATGAATGCACTTCTGTTAGCCAATTAAAATCAAGAGTTTAATGACCTGACAAATTCATTTTATTGCACTTATTATATTAGGACAGGAGTAGGTTGGAATAAACACATCACTATGCTTGTGTACATTTCTGCCAGCATCAAGTAGACATAACTTAGGTTCGTTTGTGCATTTTTTAAATTTGCAATGTGATGCTAGCTACTCTATTGTTTCAATTTGAACAAATAGGTAAGAGCAGATTAGAAAAAGGAGAAAACAAAATATTGGTATTTGTAAGCATAATGTCCCTTGCTAGCTCCAATGATGGGAGCTGGAGCCTTTCTGAGTTATGACCACCGACTTGTGTGTGGGAGGCCCTCTGTCCTGTTGTGCAGCATTTAAACGGATACACACAATTAGAGGTAAAGATGAAAACAAAGATGGAGCCACAGCTGATCCAGCATACGCTCTGTGCAGAGCTGCTGCTGCTGCTGCTGCTGCTGCGTCTCTCAGCTCTCTGCCTGGCTAATAATATCACGCTGTAGCTGCTGATCTGTAACACGAGGTGAGAGCACCTCGCTGTCCGTGCACGTCACAGAGGTTCACAGCTTCTAAAAGAAGACCATCTTTTCCTCAGATGGAAACATATTTACGGGTTTTTGAGTATTCTTAGCCAAACAGAAATATTCCCACGTACTTGTTAAAGCCTAGAAAGAGCAGATTTCCAATGACGTGATTGATGTATTTTTACATCACACTTTTCAAGGTTTTATTTATTCAAGAATAAGTCTAAAATTATTGTGATTGTCACTCACAGCCACAGAGGTGCACTTTGGCTCTGACGCATGCTCCTAAACCTCCTAAAAGGCTGGGACTGATATCTAAATTCAATTTAGTTTATTTAAAAAGTGCAATCTCACAACAAAAGTCATCTCAGGGCACTATACAATAAAAATAAAAAATAAATAAATCCAGTCCAAATCAGAAATTCAATTCAGATCCAGATTCAAATCTAATTACGGTCAGTTCAAATCTCAGTATAATACAATACATTCTCACAAAGTACATTTTAAAATGACAGTTAAAGTTGGATATCTAACAAAATCAGCAGATTGCATTAAATCTTCACTTTGTTGCCTTCCAAAGCAGCATGGAGGCGACAGCAGAAAGGAATGACTCCCTTTTAACTGGAAGAAACCTCCCCTGAACCAGGACTAGGATGGCCAGCCATCTGCCTTGACAGGACTGGGGCTGGAGAGGACAGGAAAGAGACACAGACGAACACAGAAAGATTGGTAGTTATAGTTTCCATAGGAAGAAAAACAAAAACAACAACAAAAAAAGAACATGTTATTAATAATTCCATGTACAAACATGTAGAGTAGAGGGAGTAACGACAGCAGCAGAGTAAAGAAAGAATAGGATCCCCAGGCTATTACTTGACAAATATTTATTCAGTGTTCAATTTACAGCCATTTTTGAGGGTCTAACCTACCTGATGAGGCATAGAGTGCTGAGCTGATAGGATTTCTTCTTCAGGATGAGTACCACTTACATTATTAGTCAACACTTGTAGGATGTCTTGAGCGGTGCTGGGGGTAATCACTTCATTAGGGTCAGGAAGTGTGAGGACTTCATTTATTTTTTTATTTATAAAACATCTAGTGTCTCAGGCATTTCTGCTATTTTCCTTTTTTTTTTTTGCACAGATCATTTTGTTTTGAAGCCAAAGTTAGTGACCGCTTCAACAGTCCCCTGATGGCTTGATTCTCACTCTTCTATCATTATTTGAATGTCATTTCATTGTCTTTAAATCCACCACAAGTTGTTTGAAAGTGAGGTAGAGCAGCTGGAGTCCTGAACAGAATGTGTTCCTTCTGTGGAGCTCAGAGCTCATAATGCAGCCTGTGTGGTTTAACATGACCCAGAAGTCACAGAGGGAGCCTCAATCCACAGAAGGACTTTGGCAAGTTCACACAGAGGGTTCGACAAACCCCAAACTGCCAAATATGCTGAATAACAAAGCGAAAATTGATGCTTTTTAAATGCAAAGGTTAGTCACAGCAATGGCAGTTTTTAATGAAACTAACTTACCTTGAAGTAAAGCATATTGCCAACAGTCTTGCATGCCAAAGTTTTAAACATGGATTGTATATAATCTCTTACTAGACTAGGCGATGGGGATGACTGACAGCTACTGTCACACCGATGTTTAAATCCATATCTGTAAAACTACCCCAGTTTGAGCCATTTTTTTGTTTGCTAAGGTAGGTAAGCTGTGGCAGCCATTTTGAGTTGAGCTGATTCTAAAAGTTAATCAGTTATAAATGTACATTTAATGATTAATTGCTGAAAGTTTGATTAAAACCCACCCAGTAGTTCACAAGATATTTTGCTAATGCAAACACACACAGATACAGGCATTTATACAATTGCTCACCTTTCGTGGTAGCAGATAATAATTATGTTTTTATGTATTGCATTATTGTTCATATTAGCAGCTGTTCGAGGCTCACTAAGACACAGAAATAATTAAAATTATTAACATGCTCAGATTAACAAAGTGATGAGCTTTACAGAACTCAAAGTAAGAACATAAATGTTTAAAATTATGAAATTTTTTATTAATATGCAATTTAGTATATCACCAGTTATTATGATCTATAATCTGGGATCTGTGAGTGACTGAAATATCTCAACAGATACTAAATAAAGTGTTGTGAAAGTTTTCAGAGTTTTAATCAGGGTTTTTTCTTTGAGGTTGGGTTGTCCATTAATGGGACAAAAGTTACTGATTGCAACATCAAACCACTCACCATGTGATGGCACTACACACTGATTTAACGAAAATCCAATCAAAACTCTCCTCTGATTTAGTTATTTAAAAAACACTGAATTTACTGTGACTTCAAACTTTACCCACTGAAAAACAAAAATCTAATTTGTTTATTATTTCATTTGCATTCATTCTTCTTGAGATTAAACTGCTTGTTATGTCTTTGAATGTTTGTGTTACCCTTTGTTTTCGGCTACAACTCTGTCCCTTCTCAGCATCAAATGATTTTAGTTTAAAACTGTAGCATGAATGGCAGTGGGTGATATGCATTTCTTCAAATGCAAGGCCTTTAATTCAAACAATAGTTTTCTTTTTTGCCTGTTAGGATTTTTGTTGTATAATTATCTCAACTTGTCTGTCTGCTTGTTATTGGCTGTGACAGATAAAAAGCTGCAGCGCAAGACAAACAGATGCTGTTTGGCACTTTGGCTTTACAGTCAGCTTCATCATGAAATCCTCGCGCCAAAAAATCGAGCCTCCCCGCAAAGGACACATGGTTTCTAATGGTTCTGAAATGCACCAACAGACTAAGCGGTAGTGCAATGATGAGCGAGAGCAGGAAAGCTGCAGCTGATGTGGAAATATACCTTTACATGTTTAGTGTTTCCCTGTCTGCCTTCCCTTTAAACATGCATTTGTCTGAGCAGAGAGAAACAAGCCTTTATAATTCATCATTCAGCCTCGGAAGATAAAACCAACGCCAGCTTAGATTTTCATTCAGCTGCATTTTAACTCTACAGCTGTTGCTTAATTTACTCTGGGAACAGCTTAGATGTGAGCAGTGAACTTCAGAAAAACCTCTCATACATGACAGCCTTGTAGCAGAACTACAGGAGTTACAGGTTAGAAAGTTTTACTGGAGCAAACACGGTCAGTAACATTTATTCAGAAGTAATCTTTTGAACTGATTCTTATGTAAACAGGTTTTATGATAGACCATGGGAGTGTAGGTGAATTTGTTACTGATATTTTTTAGTTTGTGCAAGTTGCAGGTATTAGGATATCAGTATGACCTACAGCAAAGGCTGCCCAGGCATTGGGAACAATTATTCATTTTAATTAGCAGTTAAATTATCCATTATAATAAAAACGTTAACCCTCTCATCTCACCATCTGAATATTGAACTTATTAGAAGTCTATAACAGCAGAATTCAGATCCTTTCCTTTAAAATGAAACTTTTTAGTAATATTACAGTAAAACCTAAAATAAATTAAACTAAAATCAGTATAATAATTTTAAAAAGGTCCTGCATAAATTGTTTTTATTTATGTATAACTGTATGAGTATTTGCAAGAAAAAAAGCTGTATTATTTGGTACTTGCATAGTCAAATGATGTCATTAATAACACTGTTTCAAAAGGTTTTATTTATGAAGTATCAAAATGCTAATATATAATTGACTTGTACTTGTTCTTAACCTGGAAAACCTAAAATATGATTTCAATCTTTGAAATAGTTTCAGTCTTTAATGGGTCAGACCAAAGCAAATCCCTCTTCAACTTTGAGATTTTAAACTATTTTGCTTCCATAACACATGTAACAGTTCCCTTTTTTAAAGGCTTTATTTTTTATTTTATAAAGCTTTTAAAAAATCTAAACCTAAGTAATGAGGTAAGGCATCATAGTTTTGGGGTTTCTTATGTTTCATAATGAGCTTTTTTATTTATTGTTTTGGTCATTCGATTGAGTTTATGTTCTGTCCTTGTAATTCTGGTCAGAGCCTCCTGATCTATTACCTGTCCATACACACCATCTGACTTTTATTAGTAATCAGCACACCTATTTCGACTCATTTACTACACCTCCCAGCTTACATACACCTTGTTTTCGACAGCCACATTCAGGTCCTCCAGTTACAGTTACAGTTTGTTCCTGTTCTTGTTGTGAATAGTCTTGTTTTGTTGCTCTGGATCAGCTTTTGAGTTTATTAAAAGTTCAAATTTTAATCCTGAATCTGCCTCCTGCATTTGGGTCCACTACTACAGAACTGCATGGCTGCATGACACGGTAAGTTTTTTTTTTTTGTTGTTTTTTTTGTTGAACTACAGTGTCACTTTAGGAAACAATAATTGTAGATTTAATAAAATAAAGTCTAAGTTATTTAAAATGAGTATTGGACAATATATCTAGAATGACTTTAATGGTTTGTCCATTACTTTAGTTGTAAACCTTGAAGTTTAAAAATAAATTCAACACCTAAATGCAATGAAACCTGGACACTACAATGTTTTTATTTCTCTTTAAGCTTGTCTGTTGCTGAAACACAAAAAACAGTTTTGGTTTTAAGGAGAGTGTTATTACAACTGGGAAATCTCTGTCTGCTGAGTGGATTACTATTCAATGTCAACATTTATTTTCCCCTTGATGCAGAAGATTAATATCTTCAGGGATGAAGCCAAAGATGTTTTGAAATCACCAAGTCAAGGCTTACATGTCTCTTACATGTGAAAAGGTTTTGAATCGGTGCAGAAATAGTGACGTGTTTAAAGTCAAACACATCAAGCCAACCTGCTCCTAAAGACCCTCTACTTTTCTGTTCCGCATTTCCACTTTTATACCAGTTCCCTCCAATCTTTCTTGTCTTCATACCTCCTCAGTTCACGCCACCTGCTCTTGTCGGTCACCCCACCTCTCTCCTAGACCCCTTAAGAATCAAACCAGTTTCTCAGCCAGCCAGAGAGCAGTGATCTGTTACGAGCAGCAGTGGAAATATGTCGTTTGGGAGACAACATTTGGAACGGTTTATAAAGAAAGAAAGGCTGGAGAAATGGAAGAGTGAGGAGGAGCTGCAGAACCAAGGTGAACCAAGGTGGGGATAGTCATGGGTGTCACGTAGGAAGGAAGCTTTTTCAACTGCCACCCACCCCTCCCCCCCACACACATATATACACACACTCATAAACTGTGGTTGAATTGTAAGAGCCGACAAATTCCATTAGTCTCAGCGGTGATTCTGGAGCAGTAATGAGATTGGTGCAGTGCCCCTTTAGATCACCCCTTACAACACCATAAATCCCCCCGTTTACACTGCAGCAGGCGGACTAACATGACAACTCATCTCCTGACATGTCTGAGAAAAGGAGTGACTCACTTCTGTCACCTTTCTGAGGCATGATTTTTTTTTTAGTTGCCTTGCACCTTTTAATTTACAGAACAACATTTCTATCCAAATCTAAAGTGTTATGTTGCATTTTTCTTAAAAAAATTTTGGACCGATTAGCTCAAATAAACTATTTTTGGGGCGGCTGTGGTTCAGTGGTTGGAGCAGTCGTCTTCCAATGAAAGAGTTGGAGGTTCGATTCCTGGCAGGAGTCACATGTCGAAGTGTCCTTGAGCAAGACAATGAAACCCTCGCTGCCTCCGATGTGCTCCATCGGTGTATGAATGGAGTTTAAAGCACTGATTAGTCTCCATAGAATGATTTATTCAGATTAGCTTTGTAGAGATTCAGTGCTGTAAGAATGTGTGTGTAGATGGGTAAATGGGCTTTGAGTGGCCTGATTGGCTAGAAAGGTGATATATAAGTACAATTACCATTTATTTTTGAATGTTTTTCCTAATACCTTTGCTTATTTATTAAATAATTATGCAGTATATATGAGAGAACTGAAGAATAATTGACAGTTAAGTATATTTCAAATCTCAACATGAGTGCCAAATGGAGGGAAAAGGCTGTTAACAGTTTGTAGCTGATTTTACTCTCATTTCTTGTTCACAAATTAACTAAAATGTACAAACATTTACTGCTAAATGAGGATATATTTGGTTTTGATATTGTTGCTGCTCCTTGCTGTTTTTAACCAGCTTCATTAGTGTTTAAAATCATCAATCTACTGCTCTAACTACAGTTTACTATATTTAAAACATCCAAACAATGCTTTCCAGTGACATTAGGCATAGTTTTGTTGTAGTTCTGAATGTGACTGTGTGCCCTCTGCTGTGAGAAATCCCTGTGTGGTGTTATTGAACTGCAGATTAAACCAGCGGGGAGCAGCAATCGGAGATTATTCAATCAAATTAAACGTCTAAAGCATTTGTTCCATTAATCGTTTCATATTCTGCAAGCAGTTGGAGCTCTGTTAAATGGGAGTCTTTCACAGAGTACATGCTGGGTTGATCTGATATAAATTAGAAAATCACTGAGATGACGTTTTATTTACGTGTTGGGTTCCATTTAGTCATCAGAAAGTATGACCTTTTAAGTTCCTTTTTTTGATCTGACATGATGGAATCACACATGCTTTCAAACAGGAAATATTCCACAGTTTTGAATGTTAAAAATGTTACTGGTGTCGGTGAGAGCTGCAGAGGAAAATGGGACTGTTTGACCTTATCGCTGCAGGAGCTTGTCTTGATTCTTCTCTGCGCCGCCGTCAGAAGGAGAGCCTGCTTTTGTTCAGGGCCACACAGATGACAGAGCTGACAGTAATAGCTGACTTTGTGGCGTAAAAGGCCATCTCATCACTGTCAACACCATCCAGAGCTGCAATGTGAGGTACTTGCTGAAGAGACCTGGCTGTGCGCACACAGGAAGAAACTGAATCACGACACAACAATATGGTGTGGAACAAACACTTTGGAATGGTGTGTTTGAGCAAAACGAAGTCAACAGACACGTAAAGTTTGTGAAGCTGTGCATTAAAAGCCAAAATAGAATCTTTTCTTAACTCTCTATGAGATGGTTTAGATTTTTGAAGTGATGTTCTGTGGAATTATCAGTAATCAATATTTTATCTGGAGACAGAATCACTTGGAGGAATATAAGTTAAGAATATCAGGCAGCCACTTCCGAAGTGGATTGCTCCCATTTTAACACAATTCTGATCTCCAAATGCTGTCCCACAAATCTTTACATTGTCATCACTTTTGCATTAAACTTGACTCAGAATGTGATTTTTGGCTGTCACAAACAACTGGTACATGCCACACTGTGCCATCTCAAGATCCTGTATGATGCAAGATTTAATAGAGGCTTGACTATACAACTTTTTTGCCACAGGAGAATCTAGTATAAGACACGATTTAACAGAAATATCAATCCAACTATAAAAACAAATTAGGCCTTGGCGCTGGCCTTTATATTAGGACACTAAATAGAGAGGGAAACGGATGAACCACTACAGACCACTGATTCAAGCTCTAAACCAGAGGTCCCCAATCCTGGTCCTCGAGGGCCACTGTCCTGCATGTTTTAGATGTTTCTCTGCTTTGACACAC
>JAOXNZ010000038.1:18556980-18567084 GCA_028566095.1 Kryptolebias brasiliensis
CTCAGGCGCAGGCGGAAAGCCTCGGAGTGAGATCGGAATACAGATGCAGCAGCATGTGCGCCTCGGAGGTGGGCTCACTCCGGGATCGATGGGAACTTATTGGGATTCAGTCAATGAATGACCTTCATCCACATATGTGGGCTGATGTGCTATTACGTCATTCCTTCCGTGTGTGTGGATGCCTTTCATACACAGCAGCCCGTATCTGTGCAGTGTGTGTTGTCTGTGCGTCACAGAAGAGGAGAGGGTGATGGTCAGACGATACACTGCTGAGCAGGTGGTTTATTGTAGGAGAATGTTTGAGGAAGACGGCTGCTCTTCTGTTTCCTTCAAGCCACAGTGGAATCACAGAGATTGTATCTGACTGAACCAGCAGTTGCTGAACCACACACTCACACACACACACAGGCTTTCCTAAATACTTGAATCTTGTTTTTGTTTGTTTTGGAGTAAGGAAAAAAGCTGTCAAATCGCATCAAGTATGTATTGGTTTTTCACCTGCACACAATCTTCTGTCTCCACTTCATACAAGCACAAAGACATATCATGTCACCCTTCTTTTTGTCTGCATGATTCAATTGCTGGAGGAAGAAACCTCCAGCAGAACCAGAACCAGGCTCAGGATGAGTGGCTGTCTGCCTCGGTCGGCTGGGGTTTACAGAAAGATTGGTCCAGGTGTAGTTTCTGTAGGAAGAAAAACAAAGAAAACACAGGTTAATGGCAGCAATAACTGCAAATACAAACATGGAGAGTAGAGCAAGTAAAGACAGCAGCAGAGTAAGGAAATGTGGTCAGTTTGTCCTCCGGCAGTCCAAGCCTGTAGAAGCATAACTAAGGGATACCTCAGGAAACCCAAACCAACCCTAACTATAGGATTTATCAAAAAGGATAGTTTCAACTCTAGTCTTAAAAGTAGACAGAGTGTCAGCCTCACAGACAGAAACTGGAAGTTGATTCCACAAGAGAGCAGCCTGAGAACTGAAAGCTCTGCCTCCCATTTTAGAAACTCTAGGAACCACAAGTGAACCTGCAGTCTGAGAGCAAAGTGCTCTGTTAGGAACATATGGAACAATAAGATCTTTAATATAAGATGGAGCTTGGTTGTGCAGCTCTTTGTATGTTAGAAGCAAGATTTTAAATTCTGTTCTGAATTTTATAGGGAGCCAATGAGAGAAGCTAAATGACGTACTACACTGTAGAAAAAGGTTTCAAATCAATGCATACTTTTATTATTGATAATATATAAATATATATTTTTTTTTTCAGTTATTTATTTAAGTGCAGTTACTGCCAGTTAAGCCTTATATTTGATGCCAGAAGCAGCAAGTAGAATTATGAAATTAAACATTGAGAAAAATGTCTTTTTTACCATATTTTGACATGGCTGTCTGTTTTTAATTGTTTGCACTAGGTGACAGTACTATACCAGCTATGCTTAATGGTAAAAAGTCAAAGTTTGAACTGTAGGATGCTACAGTTAATGTACAGAAAACTCATCAATGCACACACCTCCATGCGCCAACATAATATTTTTAATGCCTTCTCACCCAGTTTCTCCTACTTACCTTTTCTCCTATTGTAGAATAAAAAAGCGTGATAATACAGTTCACTAATCAACAGGTGACATCTGTTATGTAACTGAATGAGAGTCAGAGTCATCATTCTTTGCAGGTTATGATCCTCATATACACGCACAATACACTTTTTTTAAAATAATGAACATTTTCACAGAGATTCAGACTACACTATGCCAAATATCAATTTAAAAGTATATTTTTATTTCCATTTGGAAAAGGAAAAAAAACTCTGCAAGGATGAGAAGTTGAAATTCCATAAAAAATGCTGAAATAGCCAGGCTGTTCCAGTAGGTGGTGATGACACTGGTACCAAATGTTTTCTTATGAAACATTTATCCAATAAACTGACATGTTTGCGAAGTCCAGATTCTGTTAGTTACGCAAGTGCTTTGCACACAAACTAGTTTAAATTGCTTAAAGTAACAGTATATAACAAGTACTGCCATCTAGTGGTCATGTTAGAAATGGGAACCATTTTAAATGTTGTCTAGCAGCAGTTTATGTTTAAATTGACTAGCTAAATTACCTGTCTAGGAGAAAACAAGCAGCTTCAGTGTCTCTGCAGGGAATCTTGTTCTTGATCAGCCAATTTCCTTCTGGGGAAAAGTTACTCAAATATTTATTCTTGTTCTGTGCCTGTGCATATCCTGAATTAGCTCTGCCTCCTTGTGTTTCCATTTTCTTTAAAGAGGTCAGTTCAAGTGTCACTTCATATTCTTGCATTATTTAAGACGTATAGTCATCCATTTCTCTAATGCGAAGCATCTCACTAAACAGTATTCTGAGTAAGGGAGAACAAGCAGATGTTCTTTCAAAGCTCTTTATAGTCATCACAAGGCTGTTTGTAATGCCACTAGCTCTGCAGAAGATATTTGAACATAAACAAAAATCACTGTAAATCAGTGTCAATGTTCAAATATTTAAAAAGTTAAGATAGTAGAATTAGCAAAGTGATCACAGATGTTGTGAGAAATGTGTCTGTTTACCAAATTTCCAAATATTCTTTAAACAAGATGCGACAATCCAAAATGTTTTGGGGTTTAATATGCTTTCAAACTTTAGTTTTGCTCAAAAGTTGGTCATTTCAGCTTGGAGATCTGGACTGTTTTTGTTGACTAGAGTTGGGGTTAGGACTGTGGTTCATGAAGTGGAGAAGATCTACAGAAATCAAACTAACTATCATTTTTAACCTAAACTATTACAAAGAAATAAAAACAGTGGTCATAAATGGGTTAAAAAATAGATTAATTGGTGACAAAACTCTTTGTTAAATGACTTATTCACAATGTTGCTTCACCCTGAAATAGTCGAAGGCATGAATCGCTGCGACTTCTATTTTGTGAATCAGTTGTTGAAAAGTTTGGGAACCACTGCCATTGGAGTTGCTGCAGTTTTTGGCACTTGTTTGCTAGCTTCACTTTTCATCCATCAACTGTTTTTTGAGAGATTTAATTATGCGTTGAAGTGGCGGACATGCTAGTGCTGCCATCCCCACTGCTATGTCAGCGAGGAGTGCCAGACTGAAAAACACTTATAAGGATTATCACGGCAAGAACTGACAAATGACTTGTTTCGCCTTGATACAGCGGTTTATTTGAGGACACAAAACTAACCTGAATTAAAGGCTTAGCATTTCTTAAAGAAATGCATATCACCCACTGTTTCTCATGCCACAGTTTTAAAATAAGATGATTATGTTGAGAAATGAGCTGTAGCCATTTAGCTCAAACTCTCATGCAATATTTCATATGCGAGTTGGAGATGTCAAGTCAGCGATTGCTTTCTGAAAGTTTTATTAAAATCCATTCAGTGATTTGTGAGATATTCTGCTAATGGTACGGACAAACGAACACGGGCAAAAACACCATCGCTCCACCTTCAGTGGCGTGCACAGTTTAATGGCGCTTGTGTCATTTTGCACGTTTGTGTTTTGTTGGTCTCCGCTCTATAAGCTCACATCAAGTGGCTCTGGAACTGAAAGCCAGGGGGCATGAGGAGAAAAGAGAGAGGTTACATCTTATTTACGCGAGCACATCCAGCAGCACTGAGTGAGAAAACAGAGGCTTTGATCTGCTGATCAGCCTCAGAGGAGAGCTGTGCTGTGGCTCGGCTGAATGGCAGCGGACAACAGGCCTCACAAAGCTGCGACGCTGTGCAAAATGGCATTAGAGATGAAAGGCTTGGCTTTAACAGAAGGATGCAAATGAAATATTGTGTCTTGGTTTATTCAGGACAGCCAGGTGGGACTTTGTCGTTGACCTGCAGTCACTCTGTTAATGTTACATAACTTTTTAATTGTACTGTGTTTTACTAGTTAGTTTTGTCCTAAAAAAAATGCACTTTGTTATATATTTTTACTTGTGTTTAAAACATATCTATATATATGCATGGTTTGTTGTTGTTTTTCTACACTTCTTGTCTTTCTTGCCTTCTTGTTCAATTCAACTTGTTTACTAGTTTTAATTTAATGAATGGGGTTGATTCCAGTCAGAAAAACTGGGGGTATTTTATTTACCTATCTATGTTCTGCTTTTTTATGCAGCAAATAGTTTGCTCTAGTCAACAACAACAAATTCATATAAATTAATATAATTATTTAAAATTCAGTTCAGCTTTTTACAGTGAGATCTGTATGAAACTGTTAAATCGGCAAGATCTTTGTGCGATGGGGTGGTTGCTCTCAGCCAAAAGTCTGCTGACATTTCAAACAGCTTGACATTTCAAGCCAATGCTTGCCTCTCATGTCCCATAATGCACCGCACGTTCAGGAGAGCCATTAGGTCTTGTCAACCCTTCAGTCATGGTACGAGCCTCTCCACGGGTTCTCATCTCTCCAGCTGTGCATGTTAGTGTGCTGATGCTCTTCTACAAGTGTGTCTGCGTGTTTGTAGGAAACTCAATTAAATTAGAGAATCTGAGAGGAAGATTTTATTAGGGAACATTAGAAGCAAGGAACCTTTTTTATGTGGTAGCTTGTTGTTTATGGTGGAGACACCTTGGGGAGGCTCTATTCCAGACCAGGAAGATTCACCAATTCTTGTTATTGGAACCTTTGGATGTCCTAATTAGCATATAGTGAAATGTACATAGTTGGATACTTTGTGCATGATGGAAGAAGTACAAGAAGAAAAGCTTAAGTCATTAGCAGTGTGAAATATGGGAAAACATAAGAAAGATCAAAGTAGCAGAAAGCAGGCGAGGATAAAGAAAATTTCCACATTTATGTAAAGTTTTGCAGTGCCATGTGTCATGTTTTTAGCTTTTTGTTTTCATTTTTCACATTGTTCTGTCTAAATCTTTTAAAATGCAGTTGCAAAAATGCCAGGGACTGTTTTTATTCATGGCTTTTTGAAGTCATTAGTGAAGTCTTTTGCAAAATGTTCTCACGAAGTCAATACATTAGTTTATAAACTAGACAAAAACGACATAAACACAAACATAAACATGCTCACATTTGCGCATATTGTGCTGGTCTGAGGAAGCAGAAAACGGCCAGACAGGAAGTGGAAGAAGTTGCTTCCTTATGTTTCACTCAGTGGTTAGTGTAGCAGCATTATGGTTATGTTGTTGATTTCTGTCTCTGTTACAAACCTGACAAATTTAAAGAGTCTCATTTTATCACAAGAGTCACAATAGGAGGGGAAAGCGATACAGTATATGCTGCATTTCATTTACCTCAGTTGATGCTGAGACCAGGGAATGACATGACACCCGACTTAACTGTGTGTCATTTCCAAGTTGATAAAACCACCTGGATTTGTTAACTGTTCTGCTCATTGCCCTGGCTTACAACTATTAGTGATACAAGCTGATAACAAAGTGTTCCTACCTATTTTAAACATTCAAATGCTGGAACAACATGTTTTCTAACAGAGTTAGGTACAGTACTGATTTATTTAAGAGCCTAGCATTTGCTGAAAGAATGCATATTGCCCGCTGCATTTCGTGCCAGCATTTTATACTAAGATCAAACCAGTGATAAGAAACGACAGAGTTGTAGCTGTTGGTCAAACCTTAAAAAAAATAACATTATGATCATGCAATATCACCAGATGTCACTCTCAGATTATGTGTCCAGGATGACACTCAGCTACTACCACATCATATTGTAGCTCCAAATTTGTCCAGTGGTTCATGAAATGTTTTGTTAGTAGGAGTCCTCCTTCACCTTTTGGTGATGGGTGGTAATGAGATGCAGACTGGCAAAAGTGAGAATAAAAGGTTTGTTGATGTGGTATTTCAGTTTATTTCTCCAACTTGAGACTTTGAAAATGTTACTTTAGAGTACAAAGGGAACTCACTAATGATCCAGGTCAAGAGTGACACTCTGTTATGACAACTGAAGGTTTCACTTCCACCCTGCCAAGATGTCCATCACTGTTAGAATATCTAAGTACAGGAAGCTGATCTTGTTGCTCCTGCTGCTTACATACTTACTCTCTTCATCTCTAAAGTATAATATTTCAATCTATCAGCATATTCTACAAAAGGTAAACTGGATGTTCATAGTATAGCAAGTATTTTAGTTTTGGGGTCAAAATCATAACCTGTTGTCAATTTCATCTAGTTGGTCTTCATTCTGCTGACTGAGGTCCCTGTCCGTCTCAGTTTCCTCAAGTTTAGTCGAGCTTTCATCGTTAATAAGCCCACAATTTATCTGAGCACGCTCCTTTTCCTTTCCGCTGCAATAATCTCTGCTTAGAAAATTCCCCTCCCCAACTCATTTCTTTCCCTAAACCCCTATCACATGTCTGAGAGCATGCGGGACGAATTTTTATATCTGCCTACCCAGCTTCTCTTTCTTCATTTTTCACTTGTGTGCATCGCTCAGCTGCCACCTGTGTCCCTGATGTGTTGAAACTGTATATGAAGCAGATGCACAGCAGTAACATGAGAACAACACAGCGCAAAGAGAGGCCAGCTTTCCTTTAATGGATGGGATTGAGAGGCGTTTTGCTCGGTTTCCTACATGTATAATGGATGATGTGAGTCTCCTGCACAATTGTTTTTGAATTTTAATCAGAGTCCAGTCTGCTGAATAATGAACTAGAAGGACAAAATGAAAATGTCTCTGTCCTTCTTAGGGATGGCTGCTGATTAGAGTGTACACCACATTGATTAGGACTCTTTACAGTAGTGATTGTTGCTGGTTGCATCACACGCACACAAGCACAAATTTATTGGATATTTACCCTACTGTTCATGTGCTTATAAGTATGTTCACTCTCACACACGCAGGATCATTGAGACACTCAAAGTGTATTTCTTAGAAGGTGCAGCAGAGCAGACTTGCAGCTGCATGGAGATCTATTTTTAGAAGTATATTGAGGGAAGCTGGATGGTGTCGCAGCACGTGCACAGCCTCTTAGTCCTCGATATCAGCACTAATGGAATCTCATTCACTTTTGTCATTACTGTTAACAATGGAGGAGTCAAAAAAAGCTGAAAGCGCAGAAAAAACTTATTTATTATTGCCTTGGTGTGTGGAGTGAATTAGATAAATGAAAAAGCTCTAAAAAGCTGTAATGTGTTGCTGCAAGTTTTTAGTTTTACCCAAGGAGGTCCAGTTTTACTTAAAGGGATAGTTTTGATCTTTAAAAGTGGGTTTCTGTGGAAATGTTACAAGCAATTAATGTCCTTCCTGTTTTAGGTAGCTCTTTGAATGACCTCAGCTTGTAGAAACAAAGTTTAACTGTGACCAGATTAACAAGCTAACAGCTGGACTAAGCAGGGCCAAGACCAAAGTGATTGCTGCTGTTTTACAACAACTCTAATTTCAAAAATATCATAATAGTTCATCCAAACTTTATTTTATAAAACTTATCATCACAGTGGCTTTCTCTTTTCTAGGAATGTAATGATACAGGTATTGACTGTTCTATACAGGACTTTGGAATGGGTACATTACAGTATACAACAAATACGTTCAGGTGATTATGGCTCCCATTTAGAAGCAGGCACATGTTTTATTTAACTGCATTTTACTAACAGCCATGTCAGAAAAAAAGCAGAGGTAAATACTATCTAAAGCACTCTAGATCAAACAAAGCATATGTGGTTCAGAGTAACAGCCAGAATCTTTAAGACCTGGCAGTCTGATTCAGATCAGCTGTATGGAACAAACTCCACGGTTCATAATCACGACGGCGGCAGCGAGATGAAAAGAGTTGCCTGTATGGCAGGCTGTTGTGTCATGTAAATAGCACTTTGGAAAGTACTCTGGTGAGCCATTTGTCTATTATCCTTGATATCAAGCGTCATATTCTCACATTAGCAATTAGGATTGAGTGTTTCACATTTTATTTACTTTGTATTTTCACATTGGGAAATGGTATTCAGTTCTGTGTTGCTTCTTGTTTTGCCTCATGTCGAGGTCAAATTAGTTGACGCAAACACTTGTTGGTTTTTGTTGTTTGGTTTTACTTCTGAATTATGTCAAACTTTTTTTGACACATGGCATGAAGGGCACTGTTTACTGTTCAGGCTGGATAAAAAAGACAGAAAGATATGACTTTTTTTTATTGTGATAAGTGATGTTACCAGTTAACAAATCCTGTCTAGGAGCTATCTACAACAGGTAAGATAGTAATCATTTATAATCTTTCCACCGAATCCAACTTCAAAAGATCTAAATATTAATTAGCTTTTAGTGGAACAATAATAACGTACCCTTACAACTTGGTATTATAACTGCCTTTTCATTAGCATGGCCATTAGTCAACCTGGCTATGTAAGCCTTTTTTATTTCACTGTGTTTGCAATGTTTTTCCACCTTGTTCCCTGTCCTTCCTTTAGTCAAATTTGACCTTGGTACTAAATTTAACAGAGTTTAAACCAGAAACTCTGAGACATATGGTAAACAGAGCTTCAAATACCAGGCTAAAAAAAGGTCTGTTTTCACTGCAGATCTGCTCTGTTTGTGAGTCAGAGTGTTATGTCTGTGACCTGTATACTTGCTGTGCTGGACAGGCTTTAATAATTGAAGCAGCTGCCAGGGAGGAGGTGCACACTTATAGATTACCTAGTGTTCAGAGATTTCTTTAGCGAGAGCCTGCGTTATGCCTTCCTTATTTTTATTATTGCCCGTAGGGAATAATAACCTGACTGCAAATAAAATAATGAGAACCTGCACCACCGTTGGGGATGAAAATGTGGGTAATTTCAAGTAGATTATGCTTTTTAGGGCCTGAGACTCAGTTTTAGCATACATTTTGATAGAGGAGGGGTTGGATAAGATACTGCTAGTTGTGTGTTCATGGTCTTCACATATACCTATTTCCCTTAACTAACCATAGTTTTCTCCCAAAGAACAGGTCTTGAGCTACCAAAACAGATAGGGATGAAGCTGCAATGGCGGTAGTGAGCCAAGTTTTCCAAAAAGCATGACTTTCAAGAAAACAGTTTAATTTTAGATTGGAACCACAGGAGCCAGCTTTACGCAGTGAGATTCATGCCGTCTCCAGCTGCCATGCAGAATGCTAAATTCAAGCATTTCAGACTCCACGTAAGACAGTATGTTCACTATGTGGATGTTGATAAAATAAATAAGGAGCTTTGTCCACTCAACACAGATACAAGTGAAGCGGCTGCATAAATCAGCATGTTTGCATAGGCAGAATGCTACAGATCTGAGCTGACTGCCAGGTTTGTGGTTGAAATGGACCCAAGACTGCAGGCAGGTAAAGTCCAAACCAAAGAACAAGACTTCAAAAATATACGACAAAACAAATACCAGAAACCAAGCAGACAGAGAATGACAATGATGGGTGATGGGTGTGAAGCTGACAGAAACAAAGCCATGGGAAAACAACTCAAAATGCTAGATGACATAATTAAACACACTTTGGCAGAATGAAACAAACAATTGAAACATTCTGAACAATAAACTAAAAACAGTCAGCTAAAACAAAACTGTAACTGATAAGGTCAGCAATATTAATAATCTCAATACAAGGCAATGCTAGCCATCTGCCTAGCCTGGATGAAGACTTTTCTTCATACTCTGTGCTTTTTGACTGATGTCACGGCTGATAAGGTACTAACTATTGATAAATATTTCATTGAACATCATTTAAAAAGTACCCAGACTATCCCTTTAATGTATAAATTAGTCTAACCATGTTGGACATTACAAGTTTTAATTCTCACAAAACCAACAAATAAGGCAAATTACCAACACAAACTGAGTTCATTTGACAACATCCATCAAATTCAGTGCAACTTCTGGTGTTAGCTATACTTCCTATTGAGCATAAAGTCATATAGCAATTGAAAACTCATAATTACAAAAAGTAACAATTTGGACATGCATGATATTCAGTCAAGGACTGTTTTATTCTTGCGCTCAGAAGGTGAAGATTTAAAGTGAGAGACAAAAATGTCCACCTGTAACAATAAGGGAAATTTGGTGTTTGAATAGTTTTGTTTTTTTTAATAATTGCTTAAAGAAGATATATTGTGGTGTGAGAGCACATAGAATTGATCAATTGTGTAAGGGTTAATGAAGAATACTTAAGAGAAGGAGTCC
>JAOXNZ010000038.1:18595585-18608160 GCA_028566095.1 Kryptolebias brasiliensis
GGGACTCACACACATTTATACAAACATTTACAGATGTTACATTCAGTGCTGAAAAATATAGGAGGAATTTACAAAAAAACATTTTAAGAATGAAAAATATCTATGATGTTTGAAGGGCATAGTTCAGGTCTTTTAATGTAGTGTTCTATGGAGAGTTTATGAACAAATAATATCTAACTCGCTGCAGATAGCGCTTTAAATGGCTTCAGTTTAGAAAAATAGAGTTTAATTCTGACGAGCTAACAGCCAAAGTGAATTGCTGCCGACTTAAAACAACTCCAATCTCCAAAACGTCACATTGGTTCTTACAAACTTCGTTTCATCAACTTTTACACTGCTGTCAATTTTTTATTATTTGGTTGTTTACATGCGCAAACATAGCAATTTTTAAGAACCAAAACAAGTAAACAAACTGCCCCCCCCCCCCACACACACACAAACTTAGTGCACCTAACACAGTTTCAATTTCACCTCAGGCATGCATCAAATGCAGCCATGTTTGAGGCACTGGAATAAGACTGCAAGACATAATTGACAGTGCATTTTTATTCTCACTTTTTAACTCACTTAGCAAACTCTAAAAACCTCATTTTTCAGTAATAAAGTAGAGATGCAACTTCATTCATGGTTTTGATGATTTTTATAGAACAACAAAGAGCATGGAAGGTTTTAAAAATGCAAAAACAGACACAAACACACCTATTTCTCTGTATTTATTCAGTCTGGATCAGAATACAAACTTATGTCTTTTTGTATCAACTTTTTCCATCTCATTTCTCTTTCAAGGCAAAGAAATGATTGAGATGTATTTTGATTTCCGCCTCTACCGCCTTTGGAAGACACGGCAACACTCCAAACTCTTGGACTACGAGGATTTTTTGTGACATAAACGTCTGAAGAATGAGCCCTCTGGCGCCACAAGGGCGCTGTAAAAACTGAACGTTGCTCGGGTGTTGTTCTCGGGGCGCCGGCTCCACATAAAACAATCCTACCTGCTTGGGCTGAAAGAGGAAGAACGAAGATGACGAAGAGACGCAACTCTGATCTTCCTCATTTTCAAAGTGAAGGTCAAAGATCAACAGAAGAAACCTAAAATCTGTACTCACGCTGGGAATAAAAATAAAAAATAAAAAAAAAACCCTGACGGAACGAATCGGATTTTCCTGCCTTTTGAGTTCCCTACACAAACTGAAAGTTAGAAAAAAATATATATATATTTAAAAAAAGATACAATTTTAGTTACACCTTTTGTTGTGAGGACATTGTTTTTGGAGCTGATGTGCTTCAGATAAATTGCTGTAACTCATTTTGTCTGTGTGGTTCTGTGTTTTGACCTGACCTCTCAGAAAGTCTCAACCCTCTGAGACATACATATAGATAAATAATCCATACGTTAATGTGTGTATAGTTCACATGAATATATTAGCTTATTCCTGCAAATGATACTCTATAATGGATCATCCTTTATTTTTTTGATGTGCATTGTTGTGCAGTTTCATATGGGAATATTTTGAGATAACTCAGGTTTTAGCCATGAAGTGATGAGTCTGTTTGTTCTATGATAATAATATTAATATAATATTCAATGCCATTGCTTTGGATGAATGTATTATCTCTGTAGAGATCTGTGTTTGAGGAACTGAATGTTTCCTGCGACAAAAAAAAAAAAAGCGCTGAGTGTGTGTTTCAAAAAATTGTGCAATTGTGTGCATTTCCTCCTTTAAAGCAAAAAGAATTATCGCCAGCATCCCCACACGTTTCTCTTTGTCATGTACATTCAAACAGCATGACAGTCGAGTATGATTTATGATGTCAAGGGATATAACAGCCATCCAAGGGCTCCTACCACTGCAGTGAAGGAGTTACCCTAATGATCCCTCCTGTTCTTTTGCCAAGGGTTCATGCCACTTAGTTGGGTTCTGCTGTCTACCTGCCAAACAGGCTTCTCTTAATGGCAGCCAAACGAGCTTCCTCCACCCTCTCACTTCGATGGGCTGCCATCCTGCGTGAGGACCAGAGCTCTCTGAGTGGAAGAAAAAGTTGTGAGCAGCTATCTGCCTCCCCTGCAAGGTGTCAGCTTGTTAAAAAAAAAAAAAGACAAGATGCACCAGGTGTGTGTCTGTTTTTTAGACTTCTGTACTAGTTGAGCAATCTGGACAGTTTCAGACTGATTAAGTATGGTCTAGCCCTCACACACACACACACACACACACACACGTTAAGGCTGAGACCAAAATACATTCAGAGATTTAAAGGGGTGTGTGTTTTCTTTAAAGGACTTTTAAAAGTGGGGTTGTGTGGAGTGGTTATCAGTGGTCAGTGTCTTACCTGCAGTAGGCAGCCGACAAAACGATCCCAGTGTAGAGAATCACTGGGCTAACAGCTAGTCAGTGTGGGACCCATGGACTGTTTATCTTTAGACCTCCAACCAAAACCCATAAATTGAAGCAGGAACGAGACCAGCATCCCTGCAGGCTGGTGATTAAAAGGCTTCTGCAGAACTTGAAGACCTGCTGAAGAGCAGGGAAATATCTTAAACATGCAGGATAGTGGCCCTAGAGGACCAGGGTTGGACACCACTGTTCTCTGATATAAACAGTCTTTTGTGGGTTCAGAATCAAAGCTGTTTCCTGCCTTCTTAAAACAACTCAAAAATTCCATGGCAGTTCATACAAATGATATTTTCGGAAACTTTACACCTCCATCCCTTTTGCATTAAATGGTTATTTATATAAAAGTCTGTGCTTATTAGTGTTGAAGACTGTCGTCCACGGTCCATTACTGTAATCTGTGTGGAGCACGCTGCAAAACTAAAGCTGTTAAGCGACAGAGTAAAAACACAGAAATGTTATAGGGGTTCAGTGAACACCATTTTATCCCTTTTTCATCAGCTACTCTGCCTGGTTACACTTAACGCACTCTGTTTCGCAACGTGTTTTATTTACATTTATTGTTAACAGACTCAGTGATAAAAAATTATAGAATTTTATGTAAATAACCATGTAATGTAAAAGGGATGGCAGTATAAAGCTTTGGAAATGAACGTTTGTATTAACCTTTATGAAACGTTTTTTAATTGGAGATGTTTTAAGACAGCAGCAATCCACTTTAGAACTAGCCATCATCTTGACTCTTCAAGAGAATTTCTCCCTAAATCTCCAAACTGAGATCTTTCTGACGCTGTAGGTAAGATAGTGACTGCTAATAACTACTCAACAGAACGCAACATAAATAAAAACTGAACTATCCCTTTAAATCAGGACAAAATTAGAAGCCCTCGCCACAGATGCTACTTAATACTGTTACCTGGAGTTTGTTTTATATCGTCTTTGAGGGAAGATTTCTGTGGAAAGTGATGTTGGTTCTGCAGACATCTGCGAGAGGTGTTTTTTTACCATTTTTATTGAGCATTTGTACCTCTCAAGTCCTGTATCAGAACAAAGAATTACCATAAAAGGGTTCATCTGATGAACAATTAAGACAAAAAACAAGCACGACCCATCATTCCCGCCACAGCTGACATCAGAGATCACACGACCTGAATCCTAAAAACAATCAACAATACTGCAAATATCAAACCACAGTCAGCAGACCTGGATGCAGAAAGTTTACATTTTGCACGGGAAAAGCTTTGGGATAAATGTTAAGTAGTCTTTAGTGTCAAGTGCTCCTAGCTTTGGATAACGCACACACTCATACCAGACAATGATTCTCTAAATCTAACTTTTTCCATTTGTCAATGTTTGTGTGGTTGCATTAATTCTTTACTATTATGTGCTGAATCCTTTTGTATTTGTCAGTCTGGACTGCTTTCTATCCAGCAGAACTGTGTGCTTATTTTATTTTAATTTTTTTTATGTATTTATTTCTGATTTAAATTGTGTGTTTGCTCTCTGATGCTGCAGTCGTGGCCCACAGTTTTCTCTCTCTCTTTCTCTCTGAGTCACGCAGTACGTTTCCACCACAGATTTAAAATTCAGCGGTTACACAACCCATCGTTTCTCGGAGCCATTTTTAATTCCAGCGTATGCATTAAGCTGCCAAATTCAGCAAGACGTCGCCCTAAACAGCTGCTGGCTTTAATGGGATTACTTTCCAGAGCAGGTTTAATTCTACACGTCAGGAACAGCCAGGGGTGATTTTAGTTGAAAAAAAAAAAGTGCCACAGAATAATAATAATACTTAAAAGAAAACCTAATTATTCTGCTTTTAAAAAGGCTCATTCTAGAATATAATAAAACAATTGGACTAAACCGACCATCACGAGATGAGCACCAGACCCAGGAGTTTCAGAGAGCTTTCTTTTGTTTCCATCATCAGCAATGAAAAAAATAAAATTAACAGCGTTTTACTGGAAATCTAATTAAAGATACTAATGTGTTCATCTTTATTTGTTGTTTGCTTTTCTTTTCTTGTACTTGGAGGATGAATCAACAAGAAGCAACATGTAGTTTGCAGTTAGAAGCAATTCTGATCCTCCACCTCATGGACAACACAAACATACAGGCGCGTGGAGATGAGCAGGATTGTTATCACCCGCCGCCAAAAGGAAAAGTCGAATGATAATGTTTTTGTTCGTGCTGTGTGACTGTAACAAAATATCTCATGAACCGCTGGACACCTTTTAATGAAACATACGTAAAGTAATCCCTAGAAGTCCATCTACAGCTGATCCACTTTTTGAGTCAACCTGATTCAACATGGCTGCCACACCCAGCTAACCCTAATAAACAAAGAAATGGCTACAACTCAGTCAATTTTACAGTTATTGGCCTAAGATTTTGTTTGCTTGTAGCTGAGACTCACCCCCTACACATACTTAGACCGCTAACAGATTTCACAAGCTCTTTGTTTAAAATATTCCCAATTTATTTGGAGTCAACTCTATCTGTCTGTTAGCAAAAAATATCATGAACCACTGCATGGATTTTAATGAAACTTTCATAAAGTAATCGCTGGATGTGCATCTACAAATTATTAACTTTTGTTGTCAATCCAATTCAAGATGGCAGCCACAGCTAACCAACATTAGCCAAGACAAAAAAGGCTACGACTCATTCAATTTTACTGATACAGAGCTAAAATTTGATGTGAAAGTAGCTGAAAGTCATTCACAACACAGAGTCTAAGCATGACATCTGTACATAATTTTATTTTTTCAAGGTTTGACAAAAATGGCTATAACTCTGTCATTTCTCATTACAATACGATGATCTTAGTCTAAAAGTGTGGAGGCCGATATGCATTTCTTCAAGGAGTGTTAGGTGTTCTATTTTAATACAAATTACTTAGAAAATAGCTGCTCAAACTATTCCAAATGGCTTAAATAAAATTCACCAGATGTTTACATCAAAAGAGGTGTGTTTCAGCGAAGAATCTGAGAAAAACAGAAAGTGTGTTAAAATATATCACCTAACTTTAGCCTCTGCTTCTATTCAGCCATGAGTTAATACATGTTAAATAAAAAGCTCAGAAGTTCATTTCAGTGTTAACTGCAGACAGTTTTAATGTAACAATCTAAAAGTTGGAAGCGAGAGGGTAAAAAATATCAAGATGTATAAATCTAAACCTGCATCTTTACAGAGTGCTGATAAGGACCTTTCTTTGCTTGTTTGGGAACATTTTTCTGTTTTCCTCTTTTCTTCTTGTCAGCTGGAAAACAATTAACTGAGTAAGATGAGTAAGGGCTCCGATTCTGTCACAATCAGCATTTCTCATGTGCTGATGTGGGGGTTTCAAGGCTTCCTTATGTGTCCCCAGCGGGGGCGCACAACACAGTGCAGTTCGAAACCTGAAACAGCCTCTGAACTGCGTTTCCACTGCTCCTTTTTATGGGGAACATTAGCATTTATTGTGCTGCAGTGAGCAGTTTGTGACAGGTGTCCCATTTCAAACCTGCCCTCCGGATGTTTGTACTCCTGTTTAGATGTATGCTTTTACACAAAAACTCAAAACCGGATGCTGTCCTTTTCTAGACCCATACATTTGTTCAAATTGATAGAGAACTAACATGCTGATTCTTTAAACACATAAGAATTTAGTGCATTTTCTGTTTCAAGATGTGTTAAATCATCACTTTACTAAAACTAGTCAGACTTTTCTCAAGTAATGTTGAGTTCACGAGGGACAAATATCACTAACAGTGTTGCAAGCATCGGTGTAAATCCTGCCACACAGGTTTCGAATAAACGCTAATCATGTTGTGTTGAGTTGTAGCTGTTTTCGTCAACCTTGAAAATAACGTTATGCACGACCTCATGTAATATTGAGAGATGTCACGCTCAGAGTATGTGTTGTTAATGACTCTCAGCTACTACCACATCACATTTTAGATCAATATATGTGAAAGTGACTGAGGTATAGCCATTTGAACATTGCAAACTGAGTAGACTGAAAGGTAATCAGTTGTAGATGTTCATCCAATGATTAGTTTCTGAAAGTTTCACTAAAATCCATTCAGTGGTTCATGAGATATTTTGCTAACAGACAAACCGGGTTGACTCTAGTTAATGCCAGTTTTAGGCAAAGATCTCTCACAATAAGTAACACTTGGGGTATGTAAGTTTCATTAAAATTTGCCCAGTGGTTTATGAGCTATATTGGCAAAAACATTAACGCCTGCCTTCTCCTCTTGGCGGTGGGTGATAATGATATATTTTCATCATTTATCAGGGGCTGGGTCATGAGGGCTGTTGTGATTTGAGCTGTCACCATCCCATCAGTGTAGGAACTTTGACAGCTGAGTATTCTTCTTTGTATCTGTCATTAAAAAATAACATAAAGGTCTCTGTGTAACTTCACTTTAATTTCTTACAAACCTTTCACAGACTTGAATCCTTTGTGAACTGTAATTTACAAGCCAAAAATCTGGATGGTCTGAGCTCACAGACGAGCAGCAAACACCGCACAGCCACCGGTGGGTAAGGAGGCCAGTCTGGACTCAGTGACCTCAGCCTCTTCTGGAGTTTAGGATGAAGTTCAAAGACCTCCTGCCGTGGGGTTTTGTGTTTCTGCCAAGTATCTTAGCTGAATATTTTAATAGATATTCCTTATTTAAATGCTGGCACACAGCTTTGACATCCTAAAGTCAGTTTGCTTGATGTAAATCTCCAAAGACAAGAGCAAATATTGAAGCTACTTTTAATTTTTTTTTTCATTTTCAAGTTAAAATGTTTCCTCAAGTGAGCCAACCAAAACAATTACTGCTCAACTTGTCCGACAAAAACAAATCTTTAAGATTAAATCCTCAAATATCCAAAGCAGGCTTTATAGTTTGTATGTACAAAGTGTTTAAGAGCCTTGAAATAAACATAGACGCAAACATGAAAGGAAATTGTTGCAGTAAACAGCGCACTCTAGTGGTCAATCACTGTAACTGCAGAGTGTTGGATTATTCAACCCTCCTGAAGCCCTCATAACTGAAGAGAGGAAGAAAAGCCCCTGTAACTTCAGGTCCATTTGACCCAAAGGCCACGGGAGGGTTAGGAAATAATGACAAGACCAAAAAAATTAAAGAAAGGCAGTAATGTTCTTTTTATTTTATATGATGAACAAGGTACAGTTTGTGTAGAATTACTAATGTTAAAGGTCCTGTTGTTCTGTGACAGACCTCTCATCTGATGATTTAATATGTTGGCATGCATTTAGTGGAAAAGAGCCCCCACAGCTCATAATAAAAGGAATCACACCCTCGAATGTAAAAACATGTAACAATAAATCACTTTAGCCTGTCCATTCTCACAACAATGGGCAGGTAAACAAAGTACAAGTTTAAATATTACAAGTATAAAATATGAATACTCTTTTTCTTTTTGTTTGTTTTTGCCCTGTAACCCTGTATTCACAACCAGATGATCCTTCAGGTCATTCTTGAGGAGTAATTGAGGACAAAATGTTCTTAATTACCAGACATTCACAGCAGTTTTCAGTATTCAGTCTGTCGTGGGGTGATATTTGTCATCAGTAAATGTGTGCTGGTTTTTCACACTACTAAAACAAACGGGGGGGTTTCCTGACTAAATCTTTCACATTGTTGAACAGTTGCTGGGATGAAATTTCTAACAAATTTTGTTTCATTGAAATGTAAAACCAGAGGGAAGGTCTTCGTGTTCTGGGCTCTACTGTCGAGAGCAGAACTTTGATTATTTTAGTAAAAAACAAACTAAATTAGCATCAACAGAGCACACACAGCACCCCGAATGTAACGACTGAGTGTGCTTACTGTACAATCCAACACCGTTGCACCGTAAAGACACATCATGTGCATAGTACGAGTCTTTTAAAACAGACATACAGCAGGTACAGATCAGACTGACATGCAAATACAGAAACGAGTACAAAACAATCAAGTCCCTTTTTTCTACATTCAACACATAAGTGCTGAACTAATAAGTGTGTGGAAGCATCAACTGTTGTGTAAATATACTGTATCAAGAACATTTGTTATCAAGAGACACATTCAGTCAAGAAAATGCAATAAAACAAGTGAACAAAAGGAAGAAAAGCAGGTAAAAAGGCTCTAATTTGTTGCTTTAACATCTAACATCAAACATATTGATGAATAAAAAGAAATAGTGCATTAAAAGGGAAAATATTTGCTGAGTTATCTTCTGACCAAAGATGACAACATTCTTTAAAGTTCAACACCCATGTGGATATGTCATGCATAGATTTGTAGGAAAAGTCTGCGTTGGCACTATGCTTCCATCTTAACTTTAAGTCAGTAGCCAGCTAATAAAAATGTCACTTTTTTTTTTTGTTTTAAAAAATACCCAACTTTTTGGTGGCGTCCAGAAATGTTCAGACTTAAATGAATACAAGTTTTCTAAGACAAAACGAATAAAACAAGTAAACTATTCACAACTTTAACTTGAGGTTCTGTTGTCTTCAGTTTCGATTTTCAGTCTGCAAAAACCGCAGCTTTCAAAGGTGAATGGAAAACGTGGCACAGCTGAAAACCTGGCCTTCAGTAAAAGAATATCTTGTTCGGATACGAGTGGTGTAACGGTACGCCCAAGTCACGGTTCGATTCGTTCCTTGGTATCTGGGTCACAATTCAATACGGGTTCAATACAACAGGAAAGAGAAACAAACGCCTAATGCTAGTAGTTTTTTTCCCCTTTTATACAGACAATAACTCTCCCAGATGCAGAGACAGAAAATCAAAGCACCCTTGTTAGTGGGGAGGGTCTAAGGTAGCAGGTAAGATTTGCCAACTGGTATATAAAACTTTCATCCAGTTTGAACTGCAAAGAGTGTCTATGTGTCAGACAGAAAGTTCGATAAAATCCAGAAAAGTATCTCTTTCTCTGGTTCAGAAAATTTTACAAAGTTAGAAAGATTAGAGAAAAAAAAAACAAGGAGTGTTTGCTTTAGTTAATTTGACCAAAATCAGTAAAACTCTGAAACATTCACAAAGCTTCTCACCAAGCGAATGCTAGTGTGAGAAAATGAAGCTTGCTGTGATTATTTGGCGTAACTCCTTTTCATATGTTATAATAAATCAAAGCACAGAAACTGACCTAAAAAGGTAGCCTGGCTCGTTGCTCCTTCTGTACGTTGACAGGTATAAACATGAGCAACGGTACGTTTGTTAACTTTTTGTTTGCACCTGAAATGTACATATTCTGCACCCTAGGGCAAAAAAACTCCTGTAAGGTAATCAAACATACCTTTTTAGGTACATTCTTGTACCTTGATTTTTGTGTAGATGCGCCTCTCGTCTCCCCCCACTGCAGCCATCTTGATTAGCTGTGTTGAAAAACACAGTTAATCTGACAGGTCTTCAGGAAGCTTCTCTGTGTTATTTTGAAGCACTCAGGCTTTGTTTTTATCTAGAGTGTTCAGATAGCATCTTTCTCTGCTTCTTTTTCTGTCGTGGCTTTTAGCAAAATGCAATTAACTAAAATGTGCTTCTGGATAGGAGCGGTGTTCACCTGTAACTGTCGTATTCTTTATCTGGTTCCATGTGCCCATCCCAAATGTCACGGTACAAATACACGTCTTGTTACACCCCTACTTATTAAAGAGACTGATGTTGGACAAACAAAAAATTTGGTTCCAGATTTTGTTTTTGCAAACATTCTGTTTTTCTCAGATCAAGTATGTTTAATACTCATTTTACTGCAGCTTAGTGAATTTAAAACTGAGACCAAACATCTAAAAATTGTTAACTTAAACAAAACTACTAAAAGCACTGGTTTCCCAAAGTCATCTATATGCATTCATCATAAATATGATTGTTCACAAAGCACTATATTAATTCATTTCATATTTTAAAGCTCTATATTGATTGCAGTACATGAGAGACGTGGGGGAAAAAATGTGCCGAACATCAAATGAGAGAATCTAGATGCACAACTTTTAAAATATTTGCACTAAGAAAATAGACGCATGCATTTTACTGAAGTAAACATGTTTTCATTTCCCTTTTTCCTTTTCAGTAAACTGTACAGATTCTTTTCTCTAACCTATGATACAAAACAGGGCCCTGCTGCTTTCAAGCGTCAAGAAACGTCCTCAGCAAAAGAGAACCACGGCAGTGAAA
Organism: Kryptolebias brasiliensis; assembly: GCA_028566095.1. Taxonomy (NCBI): domain Eukaryota; kingdom Metazoa; phylum Chordata; class Actinopteri; order Cyprinodontiformes; family Rivulidae; genus Kryptolebias; species Kryptolebias brasiliensis. The sequence goes on from JAOXNZ010000038.1 coordinate 18,606,132, forward strand.
ACAAACTTCCTTTAAACCTTCACCATCTAAGTCCTGTGTGCACCTGAAAGTCTCGTTAAGTTAAAAAAACGAGGAGTAAAACGAGAGGCTAAACCAGGTTTAAACCTGAAACTGTACAATTGAAGCCTGAGACGAGGCATGCTTGGACTATAAATGCATGCAGGACAGGAAGAAGAGGAGCTGAGTGTGTTATGAAAAAAAAGGGGTCAAATTTCAAGGGTTGGGGTTCACACGTGACAGTCACAAATCCCACAACCCCAAACTGAGTTGTACAAGAAGACAAAAAAAGGTTTAAAGTTAAGAAATTGTTGTCAAAGTGCCTCAGATTATAAACTTCCTCCTTTTTTTGCGTCCTTTACGTCCATCTTCCAAGGTTATGTCCGTAGATATAGGCTGACAGTTTTAAGGTGAGTAAAGGGGTGTCGTGCTGTGCAGTTACAGGTAGGAAGATTTCAGTGTGCATATTAAAGCGTCGGTATCAGGAAAGAGCCTCGTCCTCTCCTACGTAGGGCAGGCCCATACTTCTCCCACCATCACCGCTCTCCTGTTTCCTAATTAACATCAACAGAGACACATTATTAGTTAGAGCAACACTGTGGGTCTGTGTCAGTCCTAGAAAACCAAAAAGTGACAAAAATAATGTGCTTAAAGTTGTGTTGGGAAAATCTAAGCTAGGATTTAACAGTTACCATTACAGGCAGAGCACATTACAACTCAAGTCTTAGTTTCAGAAAAAATTGATTTAATGCAAAAATAAAAATAAAAGAAAAAACCCCTAATCTTTAATTGGTTAATTTGTTTCAACTTTTAATTACAAAGTAAAAGATCAGCATCTTCACAGACAAACTTTACTTATTTACAAAACACTTCTTAAAAATCTAGATATTACACTCAGAAAACACTGAAAATGTTAAGACAAAAAGCAAAGAAAGACAGTAAAGTTTGTAAAATGTGCAGGTAATGATATTCTGGGAAACAATCACAGGATTTACTGCTGACAGGTGAAGGTTTCAGGTTTAACAGAATGGAGATGTGGCTCACCACGCTGTCAGAAAGTCATCAGTCACTTCAAAATGCATTTCTCAATACAACACTGTAAAAAAACCCTGAACCTGTCAGGATCTACAATGCATACAAATGTGAAAGGATTTAGAAAGGCAGGAGAAATGTGTGTGCATAAAGGCCAAAACCAGAAAGCACTGTTAGATGTTTGCAACCTTAAAGCTCCAAGATCATCAGAAACAAAGATGTCACTATGATCAATACAGACACATGGCCTCATGAAGACAATCAACACTGAACATTACCTGAAATGGTGAGTCAAAACCCTCCTAAAATGATGCACATGAATATTTGGCCATCTCAAACTGGAGAAAACCAGCTGCTGAAATGAAGCTACAAACTGTACAGCATAATAGTATAACCAGGAAAAGGTCGTCCTGATATATTTATCTTTATTTTGTTGTTTTTGTTACAGTGAAATTTGCAGCATCACTTGATCTGCCTTTGCTACAGGCCAGGATGAAAGGAGATATGTGTTGTCAGTCTAATAACAGTTTCTCTGACAAACACTAACAAGCCCCGGCTGTGTACACTGATACCGTCTGAAAGTAAAAGGCTCTAGCAACTCTACAAAATAATCTGCTGAAGACACACTGCTCACAGAGTCCAAATGTTACTGTTGTAACATTTACTGTCTGTAAATAGTACTCACGTGAGTGTTTGTCCTGGGGCACACAAACTGCTGCGGTCCTCTTTCCGACCCCAATCAAAAGGATTCCCAAAAGAGCGCTTTCTCAACATGGTTCTGACCAGAATCTGGGAAAAAAACAAACATTTGAACAGAAAGACACAAGCTCAAAGATTATACTACAACTTTCAACTTTGAACATGTTACATTTTTAACTTTAGATATTAATAATTAGTGCAGAGAGCTCATAGACACTTTCAAAAATGTTATATTTCTAATGATTACACAGCTTACATAGAGCACAAATCCATCTTTGATCTGCATATAAAGCATCTAAAC
>JAOXNZ010000038.1:18668901-18678944 GCA_028566095.1 Kryptolebias brasiliensis
ACACACACACACACACAGACAACTACCTCAAACGCACTAACTCGTTGCTTCCAGCCTTTACTTTGCCATGAACTTTGAGCGTGCACGTTAAACAGCCTCACCAGTCTCTGGAAAAGGTCCCCGACTCTCTGGTGGTGGCTCCACTGCTGGACGCGGGGCAAAAGTCCATCGTAGAACTCTTTATGAATCTCGTAGAGCTCAGGCACTTTGAAAAAGATGGTTTCTATCTGGGCCACAGTGAGCACGGGCTGTGATGTCGTAGCGGCCGCCTTCAGAGGTTTCATGGGCTGAGAGGAACAAACAGAGATGTGAACAAGACCTAAAAATACTTTGCAAGACTTCTTATATGACGTCTAAGCATATACAAAAAGGTTTAAAAACAAAATTACTAAACTATGTCAATAAATAAGGATGAAAATACAAATACAGCATGCTCCCACAGAGTTGAATAATAAGTGTGCACTGAGAAAATATAAAAGAATGTTTGCTTCCTTAAAGTGAGAAGATCTGCTGACTTCGTCATATTGTTGAGATTACTGGGACCCCCGTGTCTCTTAAGGGTCACCACAAATTATTGCAGCATGAAAGGCGGTGGGTGATATGCATTACTTCAAGTAATTTTAGGCTTTTAATATTTATTTGTTTTCTCTTTTGGAAAAAAAAAAAGGTTAAACACGAGTTATTCAGTTTTCAGTTTTCTACTTTTCAAAACTGTCTCAAATGACTTAATGTTGTTTGGCAAGTTAAAAGACAGCAAGTGAACGAGTTTTATCACTTCCTTGCTAAGAATAGCTGCTTCTTGCCTTGGGAAATGATGTGTGAATCAAAGCAGAAAAGTTGAAGGCCGAGAGATGAAATCACTGAGCTGAAAGGTGGCAACATGACGGGAGGAAGCATGACCCAACTTCACAATGTCAGTGATATTCAGCAACGGTTACGTTGTGTCTTTAATTAAAGGAAGGGATGATATTGTGTAAAAAGTGTGTGTTCTCACCAGGAGCAGAGCCTCTAGGTGACTGAGATACGTTTCTTCTGTAGCCAGGATCCCAGACAGGACCCACTTCCTCGTCTCCAAACCTTTTTCCAGGTCACATTCAGTCTGTAAAAACACAAACAATAAAAATGTTAGCACTCTACACTATACCACGCCATGCAGGGTCCAGTTCTGTATGTATTGTGTCTGGTCGAAACAAATTAGAAACAACCTTTTTTTTTTTTTTTTTTTTTTAGAAAATCATTAAATGCAAGTGAGTTTGGAAATGCGCTCACTGTGAAACCATTGCAGGAATGCTCTTTGCAACAAATGCATCTTTAAAACAAAACCCTCCTCGGCTGCTTCCCCATTCCCCTCAGCTGAGTCAAAGCTCACAGACATGAGAGAAAACAGAGAAACAGAGAAATTCCTCAGGCTGTCTTGTTTAACCGCAAACTTTGAACTAACTCAAACAGACAGGGTCTCCCATGGCAGGAAAAAAAGAAAAAGGTTGGGGTATAAATATGTACATGTACGAGACTAGACAAAGTTAGGAGGTCAAAGCGTCCGTTCCCTCAGGTAAGGAGGAGGAATGAGAAAGAGAAAAAATAAATAAATAAACAGAAAGGTAGACAAAGAAGACAAAGCAAACCAAGTAATTAAGGGAGAAATGTAAAATATCTGACATATCAGAAGACAAACTTCTACTTACAGTACATATTAATATTGACACATATAATCTGTCTCAAAAACCAGATATTCAAGATGTGAAAGGGTTAAACTGAGCACATGATGCAAGAAAAATGTTTGCTTAACAAGCACATTTAGGAATTGTTGCCAAGTTTCAGCATATTCAGGCTGCTGGAGTCACGGTATGAGCCAGATGAGGGACATTAGCATTTTTTTTATTCCTTAAAAGCATTAAAGCAGCAAGTCTTTTATAAGCTTCACTAAAAACAAACTTCCTTAAATTGCAACAGAACCAATTCAATGTATGTAACTTTGTTAATGAAATGATGAACATAGACAACAACTGATCATTTTACCACAGTTTTTGAGTTAATCTGCGTGTATGAGTGTGTGTCACTCCTACTCAGTCATCAGTAAAATTCAAGTAGGTATAAATGTACACACAGTGATGTACACCGCTCTTAATGGAAGTATTTACATGCACTTGTGAACAAGAGAAGAGCTTATACATCTGTGGGTGTACACGTTTTCACCGAAATGATGGGGTAAACGGGTTTGTAACCTGTTTCCATGGCCACTGCATGAGTGGATGCTGGTGTGGATTTCTGGAAACTGTTAAGACCAAGGAGATTATGAAACCCTCCAGGAATTACAGAACTGTATATAAGCGTTCTTTATTAGCACAGTTAGAGCCAGGACAGAAAATTCACGAGACAGACAGATGCCTTCACTACCCAGTACCTTTAGTTTAGGAAAATACTAAAAGATATCAACCAATCACACATTTTTTAATATTAAGCTGCATTATAGCAGGGTTACACAGTACTAGAAAAAACATGCGGCTGCAATGTTATTGTTGAATATTGTTATGATGATGGTGCAACAAACTTCTTCTGTTCTGTTCATCTGAACCAACCAATCAAGGACAGTGGGAGTCCATCAAATTGGCCAAATATAACACTGGGAAACAGGGTATAAATGGAATGGATTTTAAGAGCCTATGATTTGATGCAATATTGACATTGTGCAAATTGATACTGTGATTAATTTTCAGTATATTTACCAGCCCTAATCATTAGTGATGTAAAAAGTATTGGTGGGCTTCACGATGCAACTACAGTAACTTAACTGAATGTACAACAAATAAATTTAATTGTGAGGGGTTGCAATTCCATCTACAACATTTATGCTATGTACTGCAGAGACATCAGGGGTCTGGGCAAAAAGTCTTACATTTCTAACTAGAGATGGACTGATGTGAGTTTTTCTGTGGCCGATATTGAAATTTAGAAATCAGAGCAGTTGATGGCCGAATATACAACATCAGTCTTTTACTTTGGCCATTATGACAGTATTTTTAATTTAACACAATATAAAAATAATTGCTTAATGTAAATAAACAGTTATTTAACAACCCTTAGGAGAACTTGTACACTTAAAAATAAAATACAGATGAGCATTCTTGTTAAAAAAAAACTGAAATGTGGGCAACAGTAAGCTGGTTGTAGGAGCTGCTACTGCATCTTCATTTTCCTATTTAGTAGATGAACTATGAACAGGCATGGCCGACCGCCAATGTTAAAAAAAGGGCCAGTATTGATTAAAATTGGTCAGCTGAATAATTAGCCTTTTTGTATTTCTGTTGTTCTTTCGGCTGCTCCCTTCTTCAGGGGTCCCCCTACAGCGAGTGAACTCGCATGAAAGATTTGGAAATTGTGTTACGCCGGATGGCCTTCCTGACGCAACCTGAGCTGCAACCTGCAGCCTCAGGTTTACAAGACCGTGGCGCTGACCACCGAGATCCTGCAGCCCCTAGTTTCTAAATGAGTAAAATGACCTGTAAGTAGCAGCCATCATAGGAGCTGGTCTAAAGAACCTAAAATATTTTTTTCTCATTGAAAAAAAAAAAAAAATGAAATAATTTTGCCCCCAAAAATGTTAAATAAAAGCATTTATTTTATCAGTGGTACTAAGATGGCCGCCACATCTAATTGACCTTAGCCAACACAAAAATGGCTGTGATGATTTATTTAGTCTTGAAAGTTAATGCTTCTGCTGTATCCCCTCATCACTGTTTTCTTTTTCTGCTTTTGATTCTTTCATGTCAAAAGAAGGTTGAAGGATGATTCTGACAGATATGTGTTTATGCTTCACACTGTTTAGGGTTCTAAGGTGTAAATAACTACAAAGAATATCTGTTTCTGCAGAAAAGCCTTGGACTGTTTACAACCTGCAGACACGAACACGTGTAGCAGAGAAAAATAATCAAGCTGAGTGTAAATTTAAGTGTTTTGAAAGTAAATGTGTAATGCACTTGTGATTTATGATTGCACCTAAATGTGGCCATTTTCATTCTATATCCATGGCCTGGGGCAGGAACAACTAATGAAAAATGAATGAAAACTTCTGCTGAGCAACAACGTGACGTTACTCTTACAGAAAACCCTCGTAAAATCAACACAAGGGTCCAGATGAGAAAGGAGGGAGTTTGAACATCCAGCTACATGTTTTCTGTGCGAGCAGAAAGGAGACATTAAGTGTTTATTCATCCTTTCAGAGCCCAGACGACTCCCTGAGGAAGTCCCCACATCTTCAGACATCTCATCTTTTATTCATCACCCTGGCAACTAATGAGCCCATCTTTGGGTGAAGGGGCGTCTGTCTGCATATTTGAACCCACACTTACTCCCACTGAACTCTAACACACCTAGGCAGGAGCTTTTCAATCAGAATGACTTCCTATGTGTTTCTGGATGACTAGTTTGCAGGAGAAACATACAGATCAGCACAAAAAGACAGACGAGTGAGCTCTAAGGGTGAGACAGAGACCAAGTTTAGGAGTTAATCCAATTCAAGATGGTCCCACAGCTAAGTGACATTAGCAAACACAAAAAACATCTATAACTCAGCCAGTTTTACTGATATTTAGCTACAATTTGGTGTAGTAGTAGCTGAGAGCCATCCACAAAACATACTCTGAGCGCTAACTGATCGCGCAGGATCTCATAATGTCATAACATTATTCTCCAGGCTTGACCAAAACTGTTATTACTCCATCCCTTCTCTGCACTGGATGATTTTAGTTTAAAACTCATGAAAGGTGGTGGCTAATAAGAATCCCTTCAAGGAATACGCTGTCTTTAATTTAAAGTAGATTTCAGTTAGATGTAAAACACAAAAACACAGCTGATGTCTGTTTTTTTCTGATGGTGCAATAAAGGATGTTTAAAATAGAAATTGTTTTCTCCAACATTAGCCTTAAGTCTGTTCAAATGCCTTTGCTGCATGTCTATTTGAATCCCAACCACATTTCAGAGCCAAAAAACTCCAACAAACCAAGAGGGAACCCCATCTGTTTTTGATTTACTGTCCAAAAATGCAGCGATGTAACAGCAACATCCGTAAAGGTAAACAGATGATTTCTTATCAGGGATGTCCACTAACTTCAACTTGCCCTCACAAGGAGGAGTCAAATTAGGACGAAAAAAAGAGTCAATGTTGAAAATGAAATAATTAAATCCCAGCATCACTGATGGTGACTCATCACAGTGACATCATAAACCCATCAGCTCAGACTGAGCCAACCACAGAGTGTCTGGACTCTGACTCATCAGAGAAGAGGATGTTTGAGGAGGGCAAATAAAGGACGACGGTAGCTTCATTCTGATGGTAGTTAGTGAAAGCCTGTCTGTCTGTGTGGGGATTGAGCTGATGGATCAATTAAAGAAAAATTGAGCTTTAAAATTCCTATACAAGTTATAAAAGTAAATAAACTAGAGTGTTCTGTTCTAACAAAATGCCAACATTTCAGCTTCTCCAGAGGTGCTCACATCTGCTGATGATCAGTGAATCAAGTGTGTTTGATTAGCAGCACCTGGAACGACACTTAGCCTTTGAATGCCTGATCAAAGTGTACTTGGATTTTTCATTAGACCTGAGATTTAAAATTTTAGAATTCATGATAATCCTTGAGGAGCACCAGCTGTTTTAGATAACTGCTTTTCTCTTCAGACAAGGAAGAGAGGAAGGAGGGGGAGGAGGAAGGCACTGACATAATGACGGGGTGATGGGTAATTCTGCCAAAATAACCCTTTGATAAATGCCATTCTCTTAAAGAGACAGCTCTGAATGTGTTGAAGGGGTTCTGTGGAAAGGCTATGAATAGTTATTATCTTACCTACAGTAAGATATTACTGTAAGATACCTTTCAATAGAAACTGATGTCAGATGAAGATCTGAACCATTCCTTTAGGAGCAGAAGCTACCTTTCAGATCTTATAGGAAATGGAAACATGGCACACTGACCGACTTAGAGGACTCCAGAGATCCGGAGGACAGAGTGTCTCGGCTGCTCCGGCTCTTCGAGCTGAGGTGCGGCGAGGACGACGGCGAGTCGTCGATGTACGGCAGGATGTCGTGGTGCCGCCGCTGTTCCTCTGCTCGGTCTGCATCGTAACCATACGATGGAGGAGTCCCAGTGAAATGACCATCTGTGTAGGAAAAAAAATTAATTAAAATGGTTTAGTTTGGTTTTTGAGCTTTCTTTTACCAATGACTTTGCTGTTGATGAAGTTAGGGTAATTTCAGCCAAGTGAATATTATTAAGGTGCAATAATCTGCACATGAAAAGATGCTGATGCTGACAACATCAATGCAATTTTAAAGTGTTTCTCCAACATTTCAATGGCAATTATTTTATACCCGGTGTTATATTGTGCAACACATTAAAACAATCATTTAAAAATTTCCCATTAATAGCAAATATCTCCACTTTCTTTGAACGGTAAGTTCCCAAAAGATATGCATATTATGAGTTTTTCTTCTAAAGGGAGTTGTGTATTACGTTTGCTGATTAGCTTCATGCTCTCAGAAGGTTGCCAAGTCTTGCAGAGTTAATTTCCGACGCTAATTAAGGCAGCTCAGAAAACTGGGGCACATAAAATGAAATTCTTCTGCATCTTTGTTCATCCATTTATGTTAAAGCAAAAAAGAAAAAAAAATTGAAGAAAAAATGCCCAAAAAAGTCAATTAAGATACTTGAACAATGTGTGAAGAATCTCAGAGGAATTTCTTTAGCAGCATCCCTCTGAGACGCTTCTATGACTTTGTGAGGAAATAACCACTTTTACAAACAAAACTTTTCTTGCTGTGATGAGTGCTGCCTTTTACCAAGTGAGGTGGGAAAGCCAGAAAGGAAAAGACACAAAAGTCAGTGAGCTGGAATCAAACTAACCATAAATTGACAAGGAAAGACTTTGTATTACAGAACTGTATTAAATCAAGACATGCGTTTGACTCTAAACTTGCTCAGAAGAGTTAAAACTGCTCTTCCAGAAACAAGTGAGTACAGTCAGCAGTCTGAGGAATGTCTGAGTTACAACTGAAGGGAAGGCATCATAAATCTGTGGCGATCTCAAAAAGCCTTTCTCTCAGTTCTTCAGACTCCCACAACTGAACAGAACTGCAGTTCACAGCAAGTCAGATACATTTTTCATGTGCTGACTCAGACTAACAAACATAAAACAGCACTGTCCACCATCACTGACACTGATACTCTTTGTGTCACACTCACGATAACATGTTTATTTAACTTTAAAGCACAATCTCTGAGGTCTTCATTGCTCTACAGTCTATCGCCCACAACTGAAAGACAAAGGCTGATAATGTTTGAGCTCATGTCTGTGTGTTCATGTGTCAAAGTTTTAATAAGACTCTCAAAAATTACATCCACAGCTGATTTACTTTTGGAGTAAATCAAATTCAAGACGCCACAGCTAATTGACATTAGAAAACACAAAAATGGCTATAACTCAGCCATTTTTACAGATACCGAGCTAAAGCTCGGTGTAGTAGTAGCTGAAAGTGATTCACAAAGCATACTTCATCTACACCACAATCTGCAAGATCTAAGTTTAAAACTTTAGCGTCTACTGTTTGAAATCAATGCAAATCAAGACAGCCCCCACAACTGATCGACATTAGCCGAAGGAAAAATAGCATTAACTCAGTCAATTTAGCAGATATTGAGCTAAAATTGAGAGGTATTCACAACACATGTTCTGAGCGTGACATCTTGTAACACAGTGTGAGGCTAAACAAAAAGTTTTTTTCAGGGTTTGACCGAAACATCTTCAGCTCCATCACACACACACAAAAAAATCTTGATGAAGTCTGGCATGAAAGGCGATGAATTGTAAGTCTTTAACTTTCTTTTTGTTCTGTAGTGAAAACTGGAAAACAGAGTGAAGCTGTCCAGTGTTAGTGTCTGTAAGACCTTAAGCCCACCCACTATCTGCTCAGCATACTCCTTACTGTTAGTGGGTGGGTGCTGCCCGCTGCGCCTGCTTCAACCAAAAGCATCCTGCCAGAACCAGCACAGAGACTCTGTGTGAGGCAAACAGCCTCCTCCCACAATGCCAAACATTTTGGCAAACCAAACTTAGAGTAAAAAAAAACAAAAAAAAAAAAACCCTGATTCATTGCTCGTCTAAAAATACAGGGTGTGGATATGAAAACAAAAACACCAAATGGGAAATGAGTAAGAACAGTCCTGCCTTGTTTTGCTTTTTCCGAACCTCGCCTCTGCGTATCCATGGGAGAATGATTTTATTTAAATCATGTGTTTCCCCAGAACACCACCAGCTTCAGGATTTTATTTTAGATCATACCTAAAATATGGAAAAATGTCATGAACAGAGTGTGTGCGTGTACTTATGTGTGTTTTGTAAAAAGAGGTTAGCGCCCACAGTCAGCACTCAGGCTAAGAATACTGAACAAAACAAACATTTTGCTGGGTAAAAAGGGGCACAATCACAGACTCAGAGCTGAAGTCATAAATAATAACGTGAAGAGTAGAGAGAATAAGTCCTCGCGAAATAACAAATGATTCATAACTCTATGTTTATCTTTAAAGTATGAAAGCATACAAAGGCTGAAAGCTATACAGTCTTCAAATATCTGCTTTTCAGCAACAAAACAAGACAGTAAAGATTTTCTTTCATTTTATCGGGTAATTTTGGATACTAAAGTGTATTTAAAAAAAACTACTAACACAGATGCAAATTTTCTAGTTTTCAAAGTGGAAGCACTGAGGTTTTGAAGCCTTTAATGGGTCACCCATAGCCTGTGGTTGTCTGTCTGACTTTGTTCTGGTTCAGAAACAGCTCATAACAACTGGACTTTTACAATTATTCTTTTAATCTAATTTTCTTTGCATCTTCTGCCTCATTTTGTGAACTTTTTACTTAAGTTTTCTCTTATTCTTTTGCCTTTACCGTTACCCTTTAATCCCCGTGACCTCAAAGCTGTCCCATTGTTGTCCTTGTATCCAAAACCTAAACAAAAATACAATAAAGAAAAATATAAATTTTATAGAACAAACCTAAGAGAAGGGAAAAGAGATATTTTAACAGGCGACCTATTGATTTCTACCTGGAGCTACTGCAAAACAGAACAACCAAGCGTACATGAACACACACATTCCTGTGAAATGTTTACAAGGAAACAGGGCTTGGGAGGGTAACGGGTCGCTTTCCTGCCGCAGGTGGAAAAATATCAAAATACTGGGAATAACTGGTGTTCGACTGCTGTGGAAACACAGGGATCTGTTCATAATGATTTGACAAACAGGGTGGGGGTATTAGAGAGCAATGTAATACTTTTGGTAGAATATAATAGACACTGTAGCAGCTCTTTCCTCTTTCTAATTTCTGTGGTTTCTGCATCAAAAGTAGCCATTTTTAAAGCAATTATGAATGTCTGCATTTGTGTGTTAGCTCATTAAGGCAACATTTAACAACAACATGCAATAATGTCCTCTTGAAAGTTTAAAAGACACTTCCATGCTAGCTTTTTCACACCCTGCTCCCAGCTTTATGCTAAAAAAGCAGTTATTTAAAAAAAAAAATATATATATAAATTCAGTGACTCAAGAACTTACATTATTATAAATTATTTGTTTTATTCTGTTAACTTTTTTGTTATATACTCACATCAGTGGTGCCATTTAAATAGCTATTGTAGCAAACATTGTGTGAGTACATAATGTCATAAAATACAAAAACAATCAGCAAGTCATGACACCATTGGTTGTGTACAGAAGTTAGATTTAGCTTTCAGCTGGCATAAAAACATTTGGGTTAATGCAAGACCATAAATCACAAATGGACAAGATTAGCCATATTAGCCTAGCCAAGATTAGGGAAATGGTACAGAGAAAATGTTACAAATTAAACTTTGAAATTGAAAAAGTGACTGACAGAAAACAAAATAAAAACCTGCCGGTATGAAAAGTTGCTTTTTTCTGTCAGTCCTGAAACACTTCATTGAATGCCTAATGAAACATGTCATTACCAGCATGTTAGACAAAGTTACCTCTTTA
>JAOXNZ010000038.1:18687201-18698800 GCA_028566095.1 Kryptolebias brasiliensis
ATGTTCTGTAAGCTGGATTCACATGCAGATTGCCCTCTCTCTCCTAACAATAGAGGCTCGTTAGGGTCCTTGTTCACCTGACTCACTGATGGGCCACTCTGATCACATGAATGCAGGTCCTAATTGGAGTGCAGTTGTTTTTGTTTTTAACCTTTTTTGGATTTATCATGTCTTGGATGACTGAGAATCTACACCAGCACAATGATTAAACCTATATTTTATTCACAATGGAACATAGTAAACCTATCAAATGTTGAAAGTAGGGCTGAAAAGGGGCCATGTTTCCCACTGTGAAGTTCACCTCTTCTTTTAACAACACTCTGTAAACATCTAGGAACTGAGGGGACCAGCTGCTGGAGGTTTTGGAGAAGATATTGTCTGATTCTTGTTTGATGTTGGATTCCAGCTGTTCAACAGTCCTGGGTCTTTCATCATGCATCAAATGTTTTCAGTTGGTGAAAGGTCTGGACTGCAGACAGGCCAGTTCAGCACCCAGACTCTTCTACTTTGAAGCCACGCTGCTGTAATGGGTGCAATATGCGGTTCAGCATTGTCCTGCTGAAATATGAAAGGCCTTCCCTGAAAAAGACTATGTCTGGATGGGAGCACGTGCTGTTCTAAACTGTGCTTGTATACTTTTCAGTACTGATGAGGTCTTTCCAGATGTGTAAGCTGCCCCTGCCATAGGCACTAATGCACCCCCATATCATCAGAGAGGCAGGCTTTTAAACTGTGTGCTGATAACAGGCCAGATGGTCCCTTTCTCTTTTTAGTTTACAACAATTACAGTTATTTGATATATTGGCAACATCTTTTGTTCTTTGGTTTTGAATACAGCAACACTTGTTAAGTTTTTATCGCACCTACAGTAACTTAAGGGGTTCTCAGCAGCAATAAAGTCTTCACCACTTTCATATTTCTCCTCTCCTTTAGACCATGCTTCCCTACACACACACACACACACACACACAAGTAAACACACCATTTCCTTATGTTGCTTTAAGAAAATAAATACACTGAAAATGTATACTCCAAATTCAGAACAACGGAGTCAATATACAGTAAAACCACTTATCTGTCATGAAATGTTTTTGGTTTATCACTGCTGGTAACTTTAATTAAACTCTGACTAACACTGTGCCGGAAGAGTTAAGTAGGTTATGTAATGAATGCAGTGGTGCAAAGAGACCACACTCCTGCAGCAAAAGAAATAATTCCTGAAAAATCCTCAGTCAACATTTCACAGTTTGGCATTTTCTGTAAGAGAAAAACACAACTTTTCATCAATCCATCTATTCGGCCACTTATTATAGGAACACAAGGGAGCACAAAGACTTCTTACACTGAGATGAATCGGAACCATATTTTTCTAACCACAGCTGAAGATCTAAAAAAGCAGAACTCTGGGAATAAAAACCGCATCCCACAACAGTACTCTTTATCCATTAAATACCTCCAAGAACATAATACAACTTTAGACAGAAAAGTGAAAATCAAAATAAATGGACAAATAAAGAACAGGGTCTGACAATGTTCCTGTGAGGAAAGTGACAGAAGAGAGATGAGAGGAAACTGGAGCTTCTCAAATTCACGAACTACTTACTGAGAAATTGTAGGAGAGAATTTGTTTTTCTTCTCTGGTGCCTCAAGGGAGGGATGATACATTCAATTTGATTTATAGAAAGCATTTAGAAAGGAAATGCAATATGGTCAGAATACAAGACACGGATTGAAAGAATAATGTATTTGCTGTTTCTCTTAGGTAGCAACTGATAGATTTAAAAGAAAAGATTTGCTGAGCCACATCGACGTAATAAGCTGCTACTGAAATCTATAAAGATGGCCAACAGGGCAGCTGGAATGATTTTTTAAAAAAAGAAACCAAATTCATTCCTGGTTTAAACCCATTTTTCCAGTTCACATCTGACTTGTTTACCTTTTCGCTGACATCTATTTGTTTCTACACTCTCCAGCTTGCATTGCCCTCCTCTCTCCACTTCTCTCCAAGGCGATGGCTGATAGTAAGGTGCCCGTTACATGGCCTGCCTGGGAAACATTAACCTGCTTATGTAACAAGACACTACAGGCAGGTGAGATTGGGGCCCTGCAGGTTCATGAGAATGAATAGGTGTACGCCCACAGGTGTCATTTAACTTCAGCACATTATGAAAGAGCAGGAGCACAAACACCCTCTTTTAAAGCTGCACCATAGAGCTAATATTGGTTTTGCACAACTACATTAAGCCATTTGAATCAAATAAATCAAAAATAAGAAATTAGTTTATAAAGAGCTGTAATGATTTGCTTTTGTGTTACTAAAAAGAAACATAAAATAGGAAAACCTTTTGAAAGGAACAAAGTTTACAAATACAATGAAATGTAATACTCAACACATAGTTTGAGTGTGTAAACATTGCAATTTATTTATTTAAAATACTATGTTTCCATTGAAATGCATGGAAATAATCATTGCTTTATCACCATAGATATAGCTTTTATGTCCAAAAATGCAACGGGTCCTTCTCACCTACCATCAGTTTCTACAATGATCATTAAGAATTGAGAATTGTTAAGTCTGAAGGTGACCCTTTTCCTCTCATATTTTTTCCTCAGCCACCAGTTTTTCCTGTCACCTTGCACTGAGATGGTGCACTGGTGCCAGCTCGGCAGATTTGTTTCATAAGATTTAGTTTTTGACCCCCATCAGCTCAATTTAATGGCTAGGGGTGTCTCAATTCTTTTTGTGATGTAGTAGGAGAGCAAAGTCATAGGGCTTTCTTACAGTGTTTTACACTAGCAAAGAAACCCACAAATTTAAGGTATTTATGTGCTAAAACACTTTTGCAAACTTGTGTATTTGCTCCCCTGTTTTTTGACATAAATATGGTATCACTCCCTGAAATACAAACATGACCAACATTTTGTTGTGTTTAATGATTCTAATTTTAAAAAGTTGATATTAAAATTATAATCGCTGCATTTTGCACCCCCCCCTGCCCAGCTTTGACTTCAGGCGCATTGGTAGTTGCAAGCATTCAGCTGTGCAGATGCAAAGCAGTGTTTTAAAGGGTTAAAACTATTCTGACTTAGAATCAGACAGAACAGAGTAAAACCTTTGGGTGATATCACGAGATAAAAGAAACGCTGGGGCCAAATTTGTGAAAGAAGTGTAGAGATATTGGAGCAAACTCTCTGCCAAGCAACATAAAAAACTGCGAACTGGTATTGTGTGCTGAATACATATTTTTTCCACTCTAAGTCAGCACTGCACATCAGGAGGTGAACATATCACAGAGAGCTGAAAGCGCAGCAGGTTCTTGTACTCATTCAAACAAAGGCAGCTTTCCCCATGGAGTGTGGCCGTCCTCAGACTCTGTGGAAACAACCTCCTTTGGTGTGTGTGTGTGTGCGTGTGTGTGTACAAAGTGACTGGGAGGGCACAGCAGGTGGGGGGTGGGGCAGTTGTGGGTGAAAATGGTGCACAGCAGCACTGCACGGTTTCCCTACCACCAGACAGATGTGCCGCAGTCCCACATGCTTATTACATACCAAGGACAAGTCGCACACGCCTCGGCTAACATGACATCATATAGAGCAGAATGTGCCACAAGGACACATGAACGCCATCAATCCTCACTGAGGTGTTTGTGTGCAGCTGTACCCGACAGACATCACTCCACATGTCGCAGCAGCCCCAGTAACAGTTTTATCCTCATCGGCACTCCAAAATAAAGACATTTATGACATTACACTCCACATGACCCAAGAAAAGAAGGCAGTATGAGATGGGAAACTAAAGCAAGAATGTGGAACTGCAGCGGGGGAACAGCAGAGTCATTTTTATCAAAATCCTCCTCAGACGATGAATCAAGACTATCTCACCACACAGTAATGTGTAACCACGTGCTTCTGCATTGTGCAGTGGAGTAAAGAAGCAGCAAACTGAAGAGAAAAGCCTTAATGTCCTCTCGCCCTCGTCTTCAAACACTTCCTAAGTAAAAACCTGATTTAGCAAATAAGTACTGAGCCCAATACAAATGAAAAGCTTGACACGAACAATCAGACATGTCAAATGGACTCATTTGGTTATTTGTTCACTTATAAACTCACACAGGTTTATTTCTTGTTTGAGAGCCTCTTCAGATCAAGTTAACAGCCATAATATTGTTTAGTTATCCAACAAACCTCAATAATTAGTATTTTCCAAAGCAATATCACAACCCAGGAAATAAGGATTGTCTTCAAGTCAAAAACGTTGCTTGATCAAAGTTCATGTAAAGAAACCACAACAAACTTTATTTTGTTCTGGAAATTTTGGTCTGAACCTGGCCGGAACGTCCATATTAAAATATGAAATGCAAATGTTTGACACTGAAGGATGGAGACGGTAGTATAGCAATGGGGCAGGTTTGCAAAAGGTCTTGGGGGGTTTACTGTTATACTCAGAACAGGTAATTTCTGTAAATATGCAAAAATACTTGACTCCCAGTCTGCAGAAAATTGACATAAACTGACTACTCCAGCATAAAAATCACATAAAAACACGACTAACTCACACAAGACTAAAGACACAGGAATAACAAACAAACAAACATAAAAAACTTTAAAAAATGGCCGTTTCTCCAGAAATGTTTACAATGCTGATATCTTTCAGGTTATGGCTGTCTTCAAAATGAATTTAGGTCAAATAAAAAAAAAAGATAGATAGAAATACTGCCTATTGTCACATTATCTTTTAGCTATAACGCCAGTCATTATGTTCTAAAACCTGCGCAAATACTTTTCAATCACTTGCAGAGGGAACTTTCTATAAATAGAATTAAAATATTTTGTTTAATAATTTTGTATCTTATACATTTCAAATTATAAAACACGACTGTACATAAAAGATGAGGAAAATCTATAACTTTTTGACTGGATTTTCTGCAGGTTTTGTAGATATTCATTCATCAGTGAGTCATCTGTAAAATCCCTCTGAGTTGCTGCATTTCTTTGTGTTTATTGTCTGTCAAGCTAACTTGGCAAACTTTAGCACTAAACAGAGGCAAACAGCTACCCTTCGCTGCTGACTAAAAGAGAAAAGTAAACAAACACATTGAGGAACACTGCCAAGTAGAGAGGAGGACTTAAAGGGTATTTTTAGGCTCTATTGTCTTTGCCAACACTGAGCTGAAAAAACAGATCTTGTCTATAATTTGTCACAGTTGTATTTTTCCTGATGTAGCGTTTTTTGAAAGTCTATTCCAGCAGCAGCAGCAGAGCATCCAGGCTGAAAGGTTTCTTTATTTGCGCTTTTGCTCAACTTTGACATTTTGGCCTCCCCACCCCCCACCCCCACCGGTCCACTTAGAGACGGCTGGAGGCTGTCAAACAAGCAGGACACGTCTCATTGTTCAGTCACATAAAACAGAAGAGAAAACCTTTCAACCAAGCTGTTCAAACCCATTAATTATTTAATGTTTAAGTAGCTTAAGTTTCTTTTAAAATTCAGCTACCGAACTAACAGTATTCAATGAATTACTGTATGTGCAGTGTTTCCCAAGCACCAGTATTAAATTTAGTTTCATCAGAACCCCCCACCAAAAATAAATAAATAAATAAAAAAAAAGCCAAGCTGGAAGCCAAAGAGCAGACTGTACAGCGTACAGAAAATCCAAGTAAATTGGGAATTGGCTTAAAATAGCAGTGTGACCTCAAGAACAGAAATCAAATTAAAGCTTTAGCCTCCCAGAGGTTTCAAAGCTCTGCGCTGCAGAGCCACAAAATGCAGCTATTCCCCTGTGGGCGCTGTGCGCTCCACTAATCTGTCCGGCATTGCGTCTGAATGATGGAGAGGAGGGGAGGTGGTGAAGCGAGAGGAGGGTACATGACAGGAGGGTAGCATATTTGTGCACAACTAGTTTCTTTGTGGGGCCATGCAGCGGTGTGGCTGTATGTTGGTTGAGGTGAAGCATGTGGAAGATTTTCAGTTTGGATAGCTAAACTAAAATTAGCATCATTCTGATGAGAATTTCCATCTGTACGCCGCTTGAACAAATACTGTCAGTGTTGGCACACGGAAACACAGATGAGGCTCTGAGGGAGGTGAGCAGGGTGCAGAGTGTCCCCGAGGAAAAAAGATGGTAGAAAACGTCACATCATCTGTCCCATTACAATCTGTCAGGGAGCATACAAACCCATAAAACTAGATAATCATGTAAAAACTGAAGATGGCCACCACAGCTAATCGACATTAGCCAACACAAACGTGGCTATACCCAAGTCAGTTTTACAGATTTTGAGCTAAAATGTGGTAGTAGCTGAGAGTCATTCAGAACACATACTACAAACACATCTTGCGAGATCTCACAATGTAAGATCATGCATTAAATTATTTACAAGGTTTGACCAAAATGGCTCCCTTGTCAACATAAGAGGATCTTAGTTTAGCATTAAAGGTGGCGGGCTAGGCCTTTAATTTTCTACATGAATCAAAGTGTTTCTAAACTTCTGTGTATGCCCTAATATGGGAAGTTCAGGAATCTATAAAAATGAAGGATAAGGAACAAAAACACAAACCATATTTGTGCTAAAAAAGGCCAAAAAACAAAAGATTTTCAGTTAAGACAAGTATTAATCAACTCTGAGGTCTAAAAAGCATTTCTAATTATTACTGACTGATCCATTAGCGGAATCTGTGTTCTCCCATTGTTCCATCTGCCTGCTGTCAGAAGCAACATTCATGCAGCACCTAAAGAGACCCGCCTCTGTGACAATAAGCAGAAACTGATAACGCTGAGCTACTGTTGAGATATCTGCTGGATACATAGGCCAGGAGCCCTTAGACTGACAGATGCACGCACACGCCCACAGAAAACACACACAAGACAGTGTGTGAGTGGAGGTGACTGACCCCAATCCTGCAAACAGCTAGTCTGACTGGGGGGTAGAATGTGAAGAGTGGGTGTTGTGTGTGTCAGACGTGTCAGGCAGGCTCTGGAAGAATGCATGAAAGGAAGCAGCGGTTCAGCTGTGAGCATGGAAGCAATCAACCCAAATTAGTGAGAGAAAATGTAAAGACATGCAGTGTTTGTACTTGAGGTTTGTTGAGGATCTGTTGTGCTTAGCAGCAACAAGAAGCTCTAGTTAGTTTCAACGAAAGCATAGTTTATATTCTAAAAGGATGATAAAGTGGAAACTATGGTCATGGGTGAACTCAGCTTTACTGTCAGTAAACTAGACCGGTGAAAACAAAAGCATATAAAGATCTCCAGCCAGCAGAAATAGAAGCAGCACACATCTCTGTACCTGAAGCCTCTGCTTCATAAGAGGGTTTGCAGATGCAGAAATCAGGATGAGTAAACTTTAATTCACGTAAGTCCCAACCATGTGGACACGGCAAAAACATGAAACAGGCAACAGTCCTAAATCATAAAGTGGTTCCTGAGGTTAAGACTGCTTTCTTTGCTTTTAAACACTTTGTTTTTAGGCTACAAGGGTGGGTGAGGAGTATTCAAAGAAAAATCTAATAATTACCAGCAAATTCAAATTGTGTTTATGCTTAAAATGCCCTAATGGCTGCTTTTTTTAAAACAACTCCAGTCTCCAAATTGCCACAACAGTTCATACGAATGCCATTTTGTGAACCCTCGCATTGCCACAGCTGGAGCACTTCTGCTGCAGCCTGGAATGCTTCTGGCAGGTATATCATAACTTCTGCTGGAATAACTGTGTACTGTAAAATTGATGGTGATACACAGGTTTATAAATAAAGCTCACAAAAACTTTTAAGCTCATTTTAGCGCAGCGGCAATCCACTTTGATCTCGTCCCAGCTTCAGACTAGCCGTTAGCTCATCAATCAGGTCAGAATTAAACTCTGCTCCGAACTGAGGCCATCCAAAGACAACAGGTAAGGTATGAATTGTCCATAACATTTCCACAGAAACCACAATTCAAAAAGATCATTCAGAAACTGTGTTATTGGCAAGTCAGGAGTGGCTATTAAAGTTACACTAATGTAAAAACATGTCAAATATTCTCATTGTAAATTCTGACTAAACTAAAACACATTATTATAAATACTTTTGTATACTTGCTACTAACATTAGTAAAAAAGAAATAAAAACTGAGAATATATGTTACATTTCTGCCATAAACACCATTTCATACCTATGATTTAGTCCCGTTTTGCTATTCTAACTGTTAGAAAACTGAATTATTTTAACTGATGTATCTAAATCCAAACAGTTTTCTAAAAGTATGTTAAAGTCATTTTTACTCAAGCTGCTTTATTTGAGTTATGTAACTTATATGGAAAGCTGTCAAGGAGATGCACTGGAGAAATATAAATTAGTCAGTAAAAAAAAACTTAAGTGCAATTTTTGAAGGCTTTGTTTCAATTTAATCGTACTTGTTACTTCTTATGGCAAAAAAAAATTGGAAAATAAGAGACAAAAAGAGCACATAAATTGAAGTAGTGCTGTCAGGGCACTCAAAATGATCTAACACCCACTTAGGCTGCACGAGCCAAAGTAAATATCCTTTAACAAGGAGTCGTCAGCCCTTGGCAGCGAGCCTGAGGCAGCGCTGAGTCAACTGGTGATGGGAGGATGCAGAGACAGGAGACAGAAACCATTATCCATTGAGGAGAGAGACGAAAGACAGCTGAGTTTCGCTACACTCCAGTGAGGATAAATAATAGCCAAAATATGGAACTTAGACCCTCCGGTGACCCACTGGTGACCCACTTTTTACTGTTAGTAGAGCAGTGATGCACTGAAATGATCAGGAAGTCACACACAACTGTGTGAGGATGTGTGTGTGTGCGAAGAAATAGAAAGAAAAGAAAAAGATGTGTGTGTTCCAGGAAAAGAGATACGTGGGAAAACGGCATGTGTTTCACCTCTTTGTGTGCTTGAGCTGTACCGTTTCCCACTTTTAGAGCTCGGAGGTCGACCGATTGATCAGTCCAATTGATTTTTTGCAATTCCTGAAATAATCGGCGTCAGCAACGTCTGAGAATAATAATTAACCAAATAAAAAACATGCACCTGTGGACAGAACAGCGTTGTTACACTCGACAGGACTTTTCTGCGACGGAGGTGCCTTTCTCAGCAGGGATGCTTCTGAAAGACAAACATGTCAACATGAACATGATGCTATACCCAATATTAACTGTACGCATTTTTGTATCGTCTATTTCAAAATTGAGTTGACTGTAATGTGTATAAATAGTAATATTTATGGGCTAAAAACAAGCTAAATTAAGTGTAGCATTCCTTGAAGAATTGAAGCATTCCC
Organism: Kryptolebias brasiliensis; assembly: GCA_028566095.1. NCBI lineage: Eukaryota > Metazoa > Chordata > Actinopteri > Cyprinodontiformes > Rivulidae > Kryptolebias > Kryptolebias brasiliensis. The sequence goes on from JAOXNZ010000038.1 coordinate 18,696,483, forward strand.
TTCACTGAATAACCTGAGAATATTAGGACTACCTTCTACTGGAGGCTAAAGCAGCCAGTAGAACAGCTCTGTGTTCAAAGCCTTTTCTAAATATCAGCCCATTCAGCCAAACTCAGAGTAGTTGGCTTTTTGCCTCCTCAGCAACATCTCCCAAATGTCTGTACGCCCGCAGAGCGACATGAGAACCTGGCTACCTCACGGGGGGAAAAAAAAAAAAAAAACACGCTGCAGAGAAATAAATGAACAGGTATGGCAAGGTGAGAGTGTCTTCTTCTGGGAGATACAGTCTCTAATTGAAGCCATCAATAACCCAGCCATGCAGGTCGTACAGCCACATCAGGCAGGCTGACAGGTTGTCCACATGTGAACACACACATACACACACACACACAAAGGACTGTAAAGTGCACAACTATGTCAAATCTCTGATAACCTTGTTGTAACCCTGCCAACAGAGGCTGTTTCTTATCTGACTGGAAAATCTATTCAGTTTTGTTCATTATGTTAATATGTTCACAGTTTTTACATGCATTTCTGCTTTTGTTTCTTTATTTGATACTTCTATACTAAAAGTTTATATCGCCTGCTGCCAAAAGCCAAGAGGTGATTATGTTTTTGTCTCTGTGTGTGTAGCGTTAGCAAAATATCTCATAATCACCTGGACCGATTTTAATGAAATTCTCAGAAAGTAAACATCGGATTTACATCTATAACTGATGAACTTTTCAAGTCAACCCAATTCAAGATGGTCGCCACAGCTTATTGACTTTAGCAAACACAAAATGGCTGTAACTCAGCCAACTTTACAGATATTCAGCTGAAATTTGATGTGGTAGTAGAGATCGAGCATAATGTCATTTACAAGGTTTGACCAAAACGGCTAGAACTCTGTCCGTTCTCACCACGAGAGGATTTTAGTTTCAATCTCTGTCATGAAATGTGGTGGGTGATATGCATTCCTTCAGGAAATGCTAGGTCTTTCATTTGTCTATGTTTTCTCCAGTGTACGTTCAGATGTGTAACAGTTTATAAAACTAATAAAAAAAAAACACATACACAAAAGCATGTTAACCTTAAAAATAAAAAAGAGCGACACTTGAAAAGGAAAGAAGTCTGGCTTTATTGGGACAGATATTAAAAATGACCCAACAATGAACTTTACCAGATGCCACATCTAAATAAGTACCTGTACTGTCCAGACTGTGTCCTTAACAACCATATGGGACCCAGCTTGTTTTGTTTGAGTCACCCAACGCCACATGTCTCAAATATGTTTTAACAAGCGTCGCCTCCAGAGCTAAATTAATTGTGGTGCTGTTGTGCCCCAGTCTGAAAACGCTCGTCATTGCGGTCCCTCTCATGGCTGCGAGCCTTTTACGGCCCCCTTTCTTCATTACTCATCTCATGAGATTTTTATTTTTTTATTTTTTATTTTTTTATCTGTTTTGCCCTCTTTTTACGGTCTTTGCCAGTTGATGTGCCCAACCTTGAAATTACCACGTTGAAAATAGATTTGTTCTCTTTGAAGCAAACAAAGATGAAGACGTGTTTTTACAGAAACAAATACGTGATGTTCCACCCCGGCCGTTCCTGTTCCAAGTTTCATGAATCAGCCACACACAGACAGAATGAACAACACCGGGACCAAAATATAACAGTTTTAGAGGAAGTCTATCTCTTTCGGACTTCTGAAATGATGCCAAATGCCTGTTTTGTCCCTCGTGCTCCAGGATTGCTGTTCACATTAGCTTTTGGTGTATTATAACAAGAATCTTTATATTCATGATCTCCAGTCAAATATCTTCCTGCTTCCACTTTAAAGCAAGTTAAAAATAAATCTGAGAAGTGAAAACACCTTTAAGAATTTTGCAAAAGTAAGGAGAGATAATGACTTTTTACAGAAAGACGTAGCTTTTTTTTTTTTCCCTCAAGAGATCTACCCTTGAGAGAAAAAATATCAACAAAAGTAGCCTGCAGTCAATAAAAGAAAACACAGACGACAAAATCAGTCTAACCTCTGATGCTCTGAAATCTAAAATCATTTCAACAGCGATTTAAAGGTAGGGGTGTAACTGTAAACACAAATAACGGTTCTGTACGTACCACGCTTTGAAATCATGGTTCAGTACGTTTTTAGTACGGCTATAAATGTAGGTACATATAATCTTATAGAGGGTACATATATGTATATGTAGCAGAAGATTTGGATAAGCTGTGGACAGCTATAACATGTCATTTCCTGACTTTTGTAGCGTGGTCTATCTGTGCTCTCCCTTATCTTTTGTTGCATTGTTGCTCTATGTGCTGCCTTTAAAAGT
>JAOXNZ010000038.1:18708571-18725653 GCA_028566095.1 Kryptolebias brasiliensis
ATTCCTCCAGGCATCAAACCTAATAGACAGTGCACACACACAGTCTGAAAACTTTACATTAACACACACACACACACCCACACACTTACACAGATGTCTGCAGTAGAGTGCCAGTTTAAAACTGGCTGCTCCAGCCCAGCAAACCCAGCCAGGCAGTTTGACTTTCTTTGGAGAGTTGCTGGAACTGCTGGACCATCATTTCCACTGCCAGCCTGGCAACACCACACCACCACTGATGCCAGGCTGAGCTTTTACTGCTGAGACATGGGACCGAACACTGACAGACATAATCCATGCTACATTAAAAAAACAAACAAGCAAAAATGTCCATCTATGTTTTTTTGTAATGTGTCTAAATCAGTCAGCCTAGACCTTTTGCACACTTGCCAAAGGTTTTAGAGCATGATAATGATCATTTTCAGTGTTTTCTGTGAGGTTTTTTTTATGTTGCTTAAAATTTTATACTGCCATGGGTAAGATGCTGTGTCATGCTACAGAAAAACACTGTACTAAATTTTCATGTTCTTACAATGTATTGTCTGGTAAACTGATACAGATAATTACAATCCAATTCAATCAGCAATTAATTCTCAACATTCATCATTCATACCCACATGCAAACTAAAGTAAATCTTGAACGAGTCAACAAACTACTTTCTGCTACTCTTGGTTTGTAAAACAGACAGGACGGCAGTTTTGAAACAGTATAATTGATCTGAGCAGGTTGTCCTCCCTCCGACTCCATCTCGTCTCCTTCTCCTCCCATGCATCTGTCTTCTCCTCCGACCACTCGGGGCTTAACTTTAAGGCTGTAGCTACTGCGTGCCGGCTCTCACTGCCAAGTTCACTCTACTGCAAACACTGAACGAGCCTTTTTAAGAGCTGAAGTCACTCCCCAGGCCGTGTGAAAAGGGGTCATTGTGCCACAGCAGACTAACTGTAAAGCTTCCCTTCTCCTCCTCTGCCTCCTCCCTGTGCTCAGATGGGAATCTTGAATCACGTTATAGGACAGAAATGTAGACACATGTAGCCTCAGATCCTCTCTGGTGGCACTCTTGCACTGCTATGTTCAGTGACTGTAAGAAAAATAAAATCTGAAAGAGATGTTTAAAACCTCTTGTACCCACACACTACTGACACAAATAAATTGGTCTCTTTTTGCGCATGTATTAATAACACATGTAAACACACAATTGCTAACAATGGCTATCTGCAATCAAAAGAAATACTGGTCAGAAATTAGCTAGTAGCTTAACTTAGCTTGAACTAGAAGCTTGACTAATAGCTATTAAGCTACTACCTAGCTACTAACCTAGTAGTAGCTGCTTAAGCTACACACAAATTACATCTGAAAGTGTATTTAGGTAGTGACTACCATGTTGCTAAGCTAAACTGGAACTAGTGAGTGAGGTGCTTTAATTTGAAAATATTTGTGTTTTCACAATGAAAATAAACTCTCTGAAGTTGTTAGCACACCTTAGAACAGTCACTAAATTCATTTGCATGCATATGATCCTTCAGTAGCACAAAACCTAGCTTGAATATGTTAATATGCAGTCCAAAACATGCATGTATGGTTAACTGGCTACTCTTAACTGTGACTGGGTCTGAGTGAGAGCATGAATGGCTGTCTGTCTCATCTGTCTCCTCTGTCTCTATGCAGCTCTGTGATGGACTGGCGACCTGTCCAGGGCGCCTCTCATCTAATGACTGCTGGAGATAGGCACCAGCTCCCCGCGACCCTGAACAGGAACAAGCGGGTAAAGAAAATGCATGAATGGATGTTAACATTTTAGTTCCGTTTCAGACAACTGGGACGTAAAGAAACCCGACCATTTATACATCTTATCCGGGTCTCTACTGAATGCTCACACAGACACTGATTGAGCTGAAGGTTCTGAAGTACTAAACTAACCGGGTTTTGTCATTTGGCAAAGAAAAGTAAACAAACTCTTGGTGAATTTAGCTCATAACATATTAAACATATTTCAGGTCTGTCTTGCGTTAAAACCCTTGTCATCAGTTAAGAATCGACGAGTATTTACTGGCTTTAGAGGCAGATTTCCAGAGAATCAAGCCACTCGCAATCCCTTTATACAGGGTTCTGACAGTCGTGAAATGTTTAAAGTATGGAATTTTCTTTTAGTATTTTCCAGGTTTGAATAAATATGGAAAAAATAAAACAATGTGGAAAAACAATTGTGTTTCCAGGCCCTACTGAATTTTCCAAAAAATACAAATCTAACTTTCTAAATATTGCTCAAACAAGTTGAGTGTATTTTTCTATTGATTGCATATGAAAGATGTCAACTTTTGGTTTCTCTACCACATCAGCCTCTGATTTTTATGGCTTTTAGCTGTTAGTATCTTGCGTTTTTTTACATATTGACCGAGAAGCCATATTCTCATGCATACTCAGACTTACAGGTTTAATAAGCGGGCCCTGCCACAGGGCAATAAAACGGGATAACCTCTGACAATGTTTGCAGTACCGTTCACAACCCACCATCGACTGACGCGTCTTTGAACAAGAAGGTGAACCCCAAGTTACTTCCAGTGGTAGCATCATTAACCACAGTTTATAACCGTTCAGTCCCAACGTAGCCCATGTTTGGAGTAAGATTTTTGATTCAGAGTAACGATACAAGACAAGTCTGAGAGTGCATTAATGTAAGAGCATCATCAGTTAAACTCCATTAGACTTTTATTTAGGTTTCTATAAACCACACGCTGTCTCTAGCTCTACCATCTTTTAATGATTTTTTTTCCTGCTCTGCATTTAATGAGACTTTTCACCCCTGCTGTGTGCAGATATAAAAAATCAAGTCATGGTGATATAAATGAGACTTGTCAGATCTCTAGCTCAGCAGGAGTAATCAAATGTTTGATGTGAGACTGTTTGCTGAATCCAGTCCAAAAAAGCAGGGGAAAAAAAGCTTTGCTTCAAACATTTTCTATGTAAGTTTGAACTCGCCAGGCATCTTCACTTCTCCCAATAAAGAAAACTTGAGGTAAATACCTTTATTTTCAACAATTCACTCGTTTTGTGTCATTCTCTTTTCCTGCTTATCTTCAAACGGAAAGCAAAGCTGGACGGCCTGGAGGCCATCTCAAGCTACAACACAAGGAAACATACTTCCTCTGTAAGTAGAAAAGTAAACCTCAAGTATGTGTGTGTTTTTGTGTGTGAGGAGCCGGCGCTTGTGTGTGTTTCTGTTACACAACGGGAGAGTTCTGCCCATCTGCGCCTCCTCGCAGCCCCCGCATCCCTGAGCGATGAAGCGAGAAACGACAGCTTTGCTTTGCACTCTGCCTCCCTCAGTCTTCCTCACAGCGCCACCCCACTCTTTATTAGCATCATCATCAGCTGCCCACGAAAACGCACTCTTTGCACAAGTTCCTTTTTAGTTTTCTTGCCAAAGTATATGTAAATTACACACTGCAATGCATGAAAACACGCATCATTCATCATAATCCATCCATTTTTCTGTTAGCATCACGTGTGTCTGGATTCAGCTTAACCCAAAACACAAACCACTCTGCAGGGTGTCTGAACATTTTACTTCTTGTGCTCAAATTCCAGATTATCCCACAAAATGCATCGCTGTCTGCATGACAACCCCCCCCCCCACCTCCCTCCCTCCCTCCCTCCCAACCTTCGTCTCCATCCCTGCTTTTCCAGCTCGCCTAACTTCCCACAGGGCTCATTGTTGTGGAAAATATGTTAAAACAAAGAGGAGAGACAGTGCAGTGATAATCCTAAACGCAGCAGCTGGAGAATTAGCTTGCCACTCGCAGCGGGACTGCCTTTCTGGGTTGGAATGAAAAATGTTCGTTGCTGGTTATTAGAGCTAACAATTTGCCTTTGCTCTACGATGCTGATAGTTTTTTAATCTTTTAATTGCCATGATGCAAGATGTTTTTCACTTTTCATTGCACGTGTTTCTGGTATACCCAAACAGAACTCAACAGGACTGCAATGATCAAATCCATTGTGGAATTTTTTTTTATTTTTTATTATTTATTCCATCACTGTCTCTGATTTAATTCAAATAAAAAGGAATGCAGATCACCCACCATCTCATATTTCAGTGTTTTTATACTGAGATCATCCTATTTTGAGAAATGACGGAGTTGTAGCCATTTTGGTCAAACCTTGAAAATAACGTTATGTACGGCCTCGTGCAATGTTGTAAGATGTCCCATTCAGAGTATATATTGTGAAAAACTCTTGGCTACTACCATATTAAGTTTTAGCTCAATATCTGTAAAACTGACTAAGTTGGAGTCCGTTTTATGTAGGCTAATGTTGCTTAGCTGTGGCAGCCATCTTGAATTGGACTGACTCCAGAAGTGAATCAGTTGTAGAGGTATGTTCAATGGTTACTTTATGAGACTTTTATTAAAATTTGTCCAGTGGTTCATGAGATAGTTTGCCAACAGACACACGAGCACATGGAAAAAAAACATTATCCTCCGCCCTCACCTTGCAGCAGAGGGTGAGAATTAATTATAGCTGCACTGAGATCTGTGAACAGGCCTCAGACAATAACACTATGAAGAATGACAGTTGTTGCAACAGCATAGCATCTAGAGCATACATTTATAATGCTTGGATTAACATGTGAGCAGAGCTGAAAACTGTCCCTTTACCTTTTTGCTTTCACTACCCATTTTACCGTCTGTTCCCTTGTTCCAGTCCATCCTGGCACCGTTGTGGGCATGTGATGCCAACATCCTGCTGCCTGTCTGGCCAAACGGGGCACCAGTCCAGAACCTTACATCTCAACAGGCACTTACACAGTTTACTTCCACAGCAGAACCCAACCGAGACACAACTTACCAAAACGTGCATGACTGCTAGTAACCGCACCTTGGTAAACAACATTCCAGGTCTTAAAATTATATCAAATATTTGAACTACCCGAAATTGCGCTTGGCACAACTTCTCCAACGGAAACTTTAGAGAGAAACTACAGTAAACTAAAGCCTCCCTATGTGTATGTGCTTTTTTTTTTTGCAAAGCAGCACACTTCATTGTTGTTGTGTTTCTGCCTGGGAGACCAGTTTGCCCATGATTTAGTCTCCAAGTTGCACAACTATTCTTCTTGTTGCTCTGGTAAAGTTGCCATGACTCAAAGGTTGCAGTTTGGTGGCTAGCTGTGTCAGAGTGTTCGTTTGTCTGTACCGTTAAAAAAAAAAAAATCTCATGGACCAGTGGATGGATCTGAATGAAACTCTCAAAAAGGGAGATAATTGGATAAACATGAAATGGCTATAACTTACTCAAAATTACAAATAATGAGGTAAAGTGTATGTAGTAGTGGCTGAGAGTCGTCCTAAACACATTCTCCTAGCATTGACATATCTCACAAGATATGGTTGTGACGGCCATCTAGAATTAGTACTTTGCCAGTTGTCAATAGGCATTCCTTCAAAGAAAGGTAGGCCTTTAGTTGTGTTCAAGTATGAGCTAAAGGCTGATGAAAAGTTTCAGTTTGTGGTTCAGGATAGAGCGGCACGTTTTCTCTTAAAAGCCGAAAACAAAGACGAGCAGACACCTGTGATTTGAAATACACACAAAAGCCACGGGAGTCGCCTGAGAAAAGGCCAGACTTGTAGTTTCGACCCAGACTGACCACGTTCATTGTTCACCCACCCCACTGACATTCCAGGACTGAGCAGAGGTGGATCTTTCATCTGACTCCCACACAAGGCCATTCAGAGGACACACATTTCAGTGTGTTTGAGTGTGTGCACACACACACAATCCCACACACATTATCAGCCACTTGATCATTCAGGTACTTAGTGGTTTTAAAAGAAAAGACTGATTTCATGAAGAACAGTCAAATTACACTGGCTCACATTTTCTGTTGTTCGTTTTCACTGTGCAGATTAGAAAGACCCCCAGCACAATAGATTAAAGATAGCAACCACCACTTACCTAGGTGGTCTCCATGGAAACTGTTGTCATGGGATGTTCTACCGTGGGGCATGAGGTCATGATGGGCAGCAGGTGGCCAGATTTGACCTGTCTTGCGAACACTCACAATGGTGGCCTCAGACATGACCACATGGCCTCCCTGCTGCCTGTGGTGGCGCTTCTGGGACTGCGGCGTTGGTGGGCTGCTGCTGTCGTAGGAGTGCTGAGAGTTCTGGGAATTCTGCGACGGCGAGCGGCTCTTCTCTCTGAACGGCCGGCGGAAGGCCGTGGTTGGGCTCGGGGAGACGTGGCTGGACTGGCCCGAGGAGAAGTCCTCCTCGCTGGACGTCAGGTTCTCGTTGGAGCTGCAGTCTGGAGTGTAGCCGCCGCCTCCTCCGGTGTCCTCAAAACTACCTGGGGAGTAGGAGCGGCGGGGCCAGGTCAGGAGGTGGTCGTCGCCACCGCCATGGTCCCTCATTGTGACCCCGCTGCCCCCTCCTCTACCATCTCCGCTTCCACCTTCACCCATCATCACCCCACCAACATAGACGCTGGAGTAGGCCTGGAACTCTGAGGGTTGCCAAGGAGGAGGTGGGGGTTTGCCACCATTGGCCCTTCCTGAATGTCGCTGATTGGGCTCGCCGTCTTCATACTCTGCATCATAGCCGCAGGTGCTCTCAGTAGACCGTCCTCTGTACACCGGCCGGGCACGGAGCTCACCTGCCACCGTTGCCAGATTACCGGGGAGGGAGTGGAGAGATCTCTTTCGCTCCATCTGCATGGCCTGAGTGCCCAGGGAGCTGATTTTATCGGACACATCCCGATCATTGACTCGGACTAAACCCCTATCGTGATGGAACTCCATGTTGGTGTAGAAGGGTGGTGGCGGTGGGGGCAGCTGCTTCTCGTGCCCCTTAGCTGCATCACCAGCAGTGTGAGAGTTGGCCCTTTTGATCCTCTCAAAGTTGGATCTAAGAGCTGCCACGCCAAGTCCCATCCCCAGCTTGTCCTTGGGGTCAGAAGGCAGCTCTTTTTCTGGGGGAGGTAGTGCAGGCCTGCGGGGTGACACAGACATCCCGCCCCTCTGCTTAGATGGGGAGAGGCCGTCCAGGTTGTCGCAAGAAGTTGATTCAGCTTGCTGAGGTCCATCAAAGGCCGACTCCAGGCCATCTCCGTGGGAGGCAGACTTCCTCGCTGGTGGAGGTCTTGGTTTGGACCTGCTGCCTCCGTCTCCAAGCGGCTGAAAACGACTCCGATCCCCAACACCTGCAGTGACATATCCTCCAGCTACTCCAACTCCACCAGTCTCCTGTACGTGGGGCTGCTGGGACTGGGACTCCGCACCCTGCACCGCTGCGGGATCTACTCCCTCATTGAGCGGCGTTTTTCTGAAGCCCCACCGCTGTTTGTCGTAGCTCTTCCTTTCTTTGGCCAGGAGGGTCTGCAGGTAGATCATGCGAAATCGCTCCTTGTTCACCTCCTGCTCCAGGCGTCTGATCGACGCTTTGCACTTCTCCAGTTCCTGCTCAATGCCAACCACAGATCGCAGCTCCATCTTGGGGGGTTCTGACTCTGGGAACTGCGCTTTCCAAGCCTCTATGAACCCCACCGGCTCCACCATATTGTGCTGAATCTATTTTCTGTGACCAACCCTGGTTCAGACACAAGGGGGGGTGGTGCCACCCTTGGACCTTCTTGGAGTCCAGTACGCCACTGTGTCGCTGCAGACAACAATGGTCAGGTCCAGCTGAAACCTGGAGGCTGTTTATTGTGGATTTTTAGGAAACCAGCGGACAAACACGGAGCCTAATTGCTGACACTTGTCGCAGGAATCCCATTCTGAACAAGAGAAACCTGCGTCTCAGTCAGAGAGGGGGGGGGGATTAAAAGCTGCAATAAAGCACATGTTTCTTCTGCATTATTCCTGAAGTGTATTTTGTTGTTAAATGACGTGATCAGAAATCAGCGTCGACACAATGAATGATGTCTTCGCAGGGTGACAGAGGAGGTCCCTGAGGAAGGGAGGAAAATCATTAAAAAAAAACAAAAAACAAAAAAAACAAAGAAGGTGTTTTAATCCTGCTCGGTTCACTTACTTTTCACTCCAGCTTTTTATTTGTTTTTTTCTTCTTAATACAAAGCGGTTCCGTTCACTCCTGTGCGTTGATATGATTGTAATCCCAGGTGCTGCTTCTCCTAAAGCGCCTTTGTATCAGCAGCGAAGAGGGGAGAAGGGATTTAAAAAAGCGCAAAAAAAAAAACAGAAAAGCCAAACAACGAGAGCTTTAAGCGGTCGAGTCCGGCGTCAGTGAGGAGCTCGTGTTCCTTATCCCATTGCGCTTCCAGTGCACCTGTTTGGCGTTAATGGTTTTAATGTTTCCTCGCAGATTCATCCCGTGTCTTGAGGACGTGATGCTGCCGCTGGATGTGCTCCCATCTCCGGCCAGCAGCGCCGGAGTGCCTGAAAGGAGTGGGAGGGACCAGCGGGAAAGTGAGTCTGCTGGTTAAAGAGACAGAGCAGACTTTACTTCCGAGTGCCTTCAGTTCCAGACGAATCCAAACGAATGCTCTAAATCTCACAGTAACCGGAAAAATCCTCGTTTGCGGTTCTCTTGCACCTCAAATTTCAACGTAACCCCCACTCAAATGAGCTGTTCAACACTTGTCAGTCACTCATTTTAACGCTCTCATTGCCGTAATTTTAATAAAAGCCAAATATTTGTAACATTGCATTATTTTATTACCTCTATGTTGATTTTAAAGCGGGCAGCTCTGCTTGCTGAAAACGCGGTAGGGATCGATTTCCGCTGTCCTAATGAAATGCTGCCACCTGGTGGTGAGTATAAGGTACTGCACGCTTGGAAATCCTGATTAGCTATTGGCTAAGTTTTAGTTCAAAATGTGTCAATAGACTAAGAATTAGCCTGTTTTGTTTTACCAATATTAAAGTATGTGTTGTGAATTATTCTCAGCTACTATTACATCAAATTTTAGCTAAATATCTGTGACTGAGCTTTGGACTTTTTTTTGTATTGGCTAATATTGATTAGCTGTGACGGCCATCTTGAATTAGATTGACTCCAAAGGTTTATCAGTTGTAGATGTACAATGATTTTTTTTCTCTTGCTCAATTAGTACTTGAAGTATGTATTGTGAATGATTCTCAGCTACAACCACACTAAATTTTAGCAAAATATCTGGAAATTTTAATGACTTATAACCATTTCTGTTGTTTCTAAAGTCAGTTGGCTGTGGTGACCATCTTTATTCGGCTTGGCTCTAAGGTGTAATCAGTTGTAGATGAACATCCAATGATTATTTTCTGTAAGCTTTATTCAAATCCATCCAGTGGTTCATGAGATATTTTGCTAACAGAGTTGACTCCAATCAGTTTATGGCAAATTTTTTAAGATCTTGTGCAATCTGGTTGAGCTCAGAATATGAATTAAGGAGCAGTCTCAGCTACTACTATATTAAAGTTTAGGGCAATATCTTTAAAATTTAGTTATTGTTAAATCTGTAGCTTTTAGGTCAATTGGCCGTGGCAGCCATCTTGTAGAAGTACAGCTTGCAAGTTTCATTTAAATTTGTCCCGTGGTTCATGACATATTTTGGTAACAGACACACAAGCAAAAGCTGGATAAACCTTTTTTGCCTTTTGGGAACAAGTGATAAAAAGTAGTTTAAATAATAATAAAAAAAGACAAATCAAATACTTTAATATTTTATTTACCTGAAACCACAACCTCAGTAATGCATGTACAATCATTTTTAACCTTCAGAAATGATTGACGTCTTCTCTACATATGATTAATATCATCCCTCAAACAGGTGCCATGAGGAGACTGTACAGCCCCCCTCAGTTTAAATCACAGTTTTACAGCAGTTGATAAAGATTCATAATAATTTTAATATAATAGGAATGTCAAGGCAATAAGAAAACCAGACATGTTTATATTGCAGGTTCACCAAGAAATGAGTCTGTTTAATGCAAAAGACTAAATCATGAAAAGTAAATGGCTTAGTGATATGCTTAGAGTAGGTAACTAAATGGGGCGAAAATATTAAGAAAAAAACCCAAAACAAAATGTTAAGCAAAGTCAAGTTTAGCATAAATCAATTATCCATGTCCAACATTGTGCAAATTTCCCAAACAGTTACAATAAAAACAGTGATTTTACATTTTATTACCACATATCTATCTTAAAACCATCCTAAAGTCATTTGAGTATAATACATTAAAATCTATAAATACAAAAAATGCAAAGCCTACATACAGCTGAAACACATGCATGAATGTTTTGTAGACTCATGTACAGTTAAGACCCTTCAACCCAATGTTTTGGAAATTCCCCACGTGACAAGGTAACATGAGAGTTCTTCATGCAAGAGGGATTCAGTGAGGCCGCTAAGACCTTCCCTGCACATAAAACTGGATTATTATTATATTTTAGCACAAAAATGCAAGGGTATGTGGTGTGGTAATGTTTGTTTGTGACGCAAACGGCAAAAAGAAAAAAAAAAAAAAATCCTATTTTTACATATTGGGTCATTGTATTCCTTTTTACCAGATTATTGGTGCAAACTGACGGTCTTCGTGGTGTCGGCGTATCAAGCGTGAGCGCACACTGTGGGCGGAGGGACTCCTCCAGAGTCTTATTCCAATCTTACTGCAAGTTTTCATGAAAGCCAACCTAAAAGAAAGAAACAACAATGTCAGAACAGAACACTGGCTTTTAAAACTGGTCCATTTTTATCTTGTACAAAGATGGATTTTGTGAAGCATGTGTCAGAAGGGTGAAAGGAACAGCACACATGACATTCACTACAGTGGCATGTGGTCACAGAATGACACGTGATTACTCCCTTGCATAAGTACATTTACAACCAATTCAGAAAAAGTTGGGACTTTGTGTAAAATATAAATCAAAACAGAATGCAGTGATTTGCAAACCCATATTTCATTTACAACGTAACACAGTAAACATTAAATGTTTAAACTAAAAGTTTGTATTTTTTTGGATGTTAGGGTTACAATTTGAAATTCTTTTGGAAATCAGACACCGTGTCCTCTGTCTGTATATGTTCTGAATTGGCACCGCCATCAACATATACAGGTTTTACAACATATACTTCCATCCAATGTCTTTTTCAGGGAATATGCCTTGCATATTTCAGCAAGTCAATGCTAAACTGCATCCATTAGAACAGTGTGGATTCATAGAATAAGAGTCCAGGCACTGAACTGGTCAGTTCCCTTAAAAAACTCCAGCAACTGATTGTTATTTGAAGAGGGGACGCTTCACAGTGGTATACATGGCCCTGTACCAACTGTTGAGGTGAGTTGCTGCATTAAATTCAAATTCACTCAATTTTTCCTTACAATGGTACAATTTCTTAGTTTAAACATTTGATGTGTTTATGGTGTTTAAATATGGGTTTATGCATTCCGTTTGTATTTATCTTTTACACAATGCAATTCTGAAAAATTTTCCTTCAAATACTCCTTCATGAGACAATGATCAAACAGATATTGCATCTTGTTTCTTTTGTAATGATGTGTTTAGTGGAGGATGTAAGAAATGGATACTCACGCTAGTGACAGGGGAGCCAATGGAAGGCATTGAAGAAAAAACAAATTGTTAAGACAAACAAGTGGATGAGAACAACCAGGCTTCTACCTAAAACACATGCTTTTGATGGGTTTTTCACACAAAGAAATGTTCACACATATTAATGCTCAATTAGTGCAATCGACTCCGATTCAAAATGGATATTAAACCACAAACTAAGCCCTCTGAAGTCTAAGGTTGTGTTTTGAATAGCTTCATGCCATGTTAAGTCAAGAAAACTCGGGCATTTATTTCTGAAATGATTTGTATTTGTATTCAAATAAAATATACACATACAAAAACACTGGGTATGAAACTGAAAATCACGAGCCTCAAATGTTTAAATAAAGACAGAAAACACTTGATTCAAAGGGTTCATGAGTGTATTTTTCTTGAAGTAAAAAAAAAAAAAATGTTTTTATCTGCAATCAATGTTCATATGAAAACCTTGCTGTATTAGTATTATTCTTTAAAGATTACTATCCTTTGAATCAAACGCTATGGAGATGGTAAACAAACATACAGCATCCCCACCCAGCTCTGTCGCCAAAGCAGAACACAAATAAAGTTAAAGAATGCCACAAGTTCATACAAACAAAATATATTCTTAAAATGGGGTTAAAGGGGAAAAAGATTTTGTTCTTCGCTTTCTGCACAAGCAAATAGGGGGCACACCTCAGATGTCATCTTTTAGCAAGACTGTTGAAAAGCATGTCAAGATAAGCAAAACCTATTCTTTTATCAAGTTGAGGTAGCTGTGCTCTGCCAGGTGCAGAAAAACTGACTTATTTTCAACCATCACTGTAAAAAAAAAACCAAAAAAAAAAAAACCAACTAAGCTTTACAAAGTTATTTACGCTTTAACAAGGGGAACAAACACAATTAAATTAGAAATGAGAAACCACAGAGTTCATGCTAGGTCACAGGACATGCAGCTTTTTTTGTTTTGTTTCATTTTTTTTTTTTTTTTAGTTTAAGCCAAACCTTTCCCCATCCTTGTCTGCCATATGGAGCTTGTCCTCTCAGAGTTTTTACTGAAGACACAATGGTAAAACAAAAAATAAATCAAGGCGATATCTCTAAGTCACGCTGGTTAAACAATTTACAAAGCCATAAAAAAAATGCTGCATAAAATAGTGTTCAATCTCTGTACAGATCAAATAATTTGATATCTTAAACTTTCTTTTCATTGGGAGAAAACCTAAACAAAACTATTTTTAGAATTGTAGTGACATAGGACACATCTTTAAAACATACCTTACAGGTAATATTAACAAAAAAAAAATGGCAACACTATTTGCTTTTAAACCAGCAACACAGTCCAAAGCTATGGGAGTGGTGGTCCTCTAATTCATTTTTAAAGCCTCATCCATTCACAAGTCCTATCTCAACTCAAAACAAACAACCTTTCAACTTTTTATATTATTTGTTAGATTTGATGAGTTGGTCCTTCTCGTGCACACAAGCTCACACACCCACGCTAAGTCTACAAACACTCACACACACTAGCTATGCACATTTAGGAAGGCAGACAGAGAAGGAAACAGGGAGGTGATGGCAGTGGGAGGGGGGATGAAAACAGTTGAGGTTGTGCTCAGGTCAGTCAGGACATGAACATGTCAGCCAGGTTAGTGTCAGAGCTGTAGATCCACAGAACCAGTGGGAGGGAAATAGCCACGAAGGGCCAGGAGATGCCCTCCATACATGCAAACAGGGAGCAGGCTTTGCAGCTGGCAGGCTTCTCCAGCTCTCTACCGGGCTCCAGGTAGTTCCTGGCAGCAAACTTGAGCATTTCGTCCAGTAGGATGACGGGCAGTGAGATCTTGAGAACCATTAGCCACTGAATCAGATTCAAAGGGGTGATCTGGAAGATGATCTGTAAAGTAATCCAGAAAGATGTAAGGTTTTAGAGACTTGAAGAGCAATATACAGATGTACATGACAGCAGAGTTATTTATAAAGCCATCTGCCCTGTGGTTTAAAAAAAAAAAAAAAAACTAAAAATATTCCTCACTGGAAGAGGCTCTACATAGAGGATGAGGAAGTGAAGAGACATGGAGAGGCAGATGGCTCCCAGCAGCCAAACATTTTCCCAAGGAGGCATCCGTAGAAGGGACTGATTCTCCGACACACTGAGAAACAACAGAGACAAATAAAACAAGTGTAAAAGTGTACCGTAAGACCATGACAATCCAAGAGGAAGCCATTCAAACCAACCTGTTAAGGGCATTGCACATCTCAATGGTGACCAGTACAGACAGGGCCATGGTCATAGGGTAAGGGGACTCAAACACTTTACAGTCCAGACCTTGGAACTCTGGATTTTCTGGGCCGCATTGCAGAAAGTGGCTCTGTAAAATGTGACAGATTAAAGCCAAGAGGAGAGGAATGCAGTGACAAAGAATACTAGTAGTTAAAATTTACCAGCTGGTAGAAGGTAATCCTTGGTCCATCCTCAGCAGCAACAAACCACCAAGCAGCAGCACCAACAGTGGCAGCCCCAACATAACCTGTCAGCAAAACAAACATGTCACTCACAGGTGTTGCCTGCTTACTTAAACCAGAATGGATGACAAATAGCTATAACATGATACCGAAGAACATCTTTATATTCACAATTTTAGAAACAGAAGCTAGTTTTTGCAGGGATTTGGTGACACGGCCTGAACATTAATCCTCAGAAATTGTTTACTCTCCTTGCAGACATAACTTACATCCAATGGCGAGGTATCTGAAGAAAAGCCATCCGGAGATTAGGGGCTCCCGAGCATTGCGTGGAGGTTTGCTCATGATGTCCAAGTCTGGCGGGTTGAAACCCAAAGCTGTGGCAGGTAAACCGTCAGTCACCAGGTTCACCCAGAGCAGCTGGACGGGGATAAGAGCTTCAGGGAACCCCAGAGCTGCAGTCAGGAAGATGCTACACACACACACACACAAAACAAACATACATGAAGGTTATAACTGGAAAAATGTGTATGTTCAGATGGACATTTACACATTTAAACCAGTCATCCTTACCAGACAACTTCGCCCACATTAGAGGAGATGAGGTATCGAATAAACTGCTTCATGTTGTTGTAAATGGCTCTGCCTTCCTCGACTGCAGCTACAATGGTAGCAAAATTGTCATCAGCCAGGACCATCTCTGAGGCGGTTTTAGCCACAGCTGTTCCTGAGCCCATGGCGATGCCAATCTCAGCCTTCTTCAGAGCGGGTGCATCATTTACTCCATCACCTGTCTGAAACCAGGGAGAGAGAAATCAGTCAGTCTGTGACAAACTACCTGTAATATCAAAGCTGCTATAGCACTGCCTTTCAGGTATATGACTTTTTCTTACCATAGCTGTAATCTCATCGTAGGATTGCAGATACTCAACAATCTTGGATTTATGTGCAGGCTCGACACGAGCAAAGCAGCGAGCTTTGACCACAGCTTCTTTTTGTGCAGCCTGTGTGAGATCATCAAACTCTCTGCCAGTGAAAGCCATGCTGGAAACGTCATCATCTTCACCAAAGATGCCAATGCGTCTGCAAATAGCCACTGCTGTCCCTAAAATACACGTGTGTAGTGTTCAGACCTCAAAGCTTGACCAAGCAGTTTTCTTATTTTTTTAATTAGGTGAAACAAAAGCAATTTATGTGTCATAAATTGGATGGTCTCCAGTTACCTTTGTTGTCTCCAGTGATCATGATTACTCTGATGCCTGCAAGGCGACAGAGCCGAATAGAGGCCGCCACCTCTGCCCTGGGAGGATCCAGCATGCCAACACAGCCCACAAATGTTAGATCAGTCTGGATGATGAAAAAAGAAAATAGTTATTAAAAGTACAAACTTATGTTTATAGATAAAACTGGAAAATGTCAACATTTTAAGAAGAATTTTCCAGACTCCTACCTCATACTCAATAAAGCGAGAAGAGTCCTCCAACACCATTTCAACTTTATTCATGGGATTATCTCGCGTTGCCAGAGCCAGACAGCGCAGGGTGTCTCTGCCAGTCCCATACTCTCGGATCACAGACATGATTTTTTCTTTGATGCCAGGAGTCATGGGCACCTTGTTGCTGCCTACACGGATGTGCGTGCACCTGTCAATCACTCCCTCTGGGGCACCCTATGAGAAAAGACCATGAAGATAATGAGAAGGACAAACATCGTAATAAGCTGTGTTTGTCACAGCCTGATTGTGAGAAATGTTTACCTTTACAAACATCTTGCCAACAGAGGAGCGAACTTTATTAGGAGTACAGTACACAGACATTGACTTCCTGTCTCTGGAAAACTCCAAAGTAAATTCTTTCTTCATCAGCTGCTTGATTACCTACAATAAAACAAAACTGCAATGAGAAACTTTTTCCTCGTTCAAGATGCATAAAAAAATCTGAGGAATTTATTTTTAAGAGTTAGAGGTTACATACAGAGTTACAGGCGTTGGCTCGCTCGACCTTGGACAGGCTTTTAATGTTTGTATCAAACACGTTCATCTTCTCCACCAAGCACGTCAAAGCCGTCTCTGTGGCCTCCCCCACCTTCTCATACACACCTTTGGTCTGATCACATACACATTTACAAGTGATGAACAGTCTTCATTAGAAATTCCACACAAAACAAGTGAGATGTTGCCATGGTAGAGGAGTGAGGTTCATTGTGTGCTGCAAACCTCATTATAGTCCAGTGACGAGTCGTTACAGAGAGCACAGATGGAGGCCATCTCCACCAAGGCATCGTACTGAGAACATTTCACTGGTTTACCGTTATGAAAACTAAAAACCAAACAACAAACATGTCAGGAAAGTAGTGAGCAAAATATAAAATTTTATGCAAACACAATTTGTTTTTCTAACTTGTTTTAACTCAGAAAAGTACAAATGCAAGTCTGGTTTATTTGCAATGTACACACTTATTTGAGCCTTTTATAAACATTGAAAACACTGAATACTCACACTTCTCCATTAGGGGCATATGTGGAGCCAGTTACAGTGAATTCCTTTAATGAACAACTATCACCTTCAGTCTTATCAATGATAAACATCTAGAAGAAACAAAAAGAAACACGGTTTGAACACAAACGGAACCGTGTCAAGAAAATGTTTTTTTTTACTCATTTTATGGAACTGTTTGAGTGCATTGGGTGACAGGAAGAAGTTGAGAAGCTAATATGTCCAGCAGGAGGCAGCGCACTACAACCTACATGCAGAAAACCCTCATCAGCCTGTCTTAACATTGAACAGAACATAAAAGAGAAATCCTGATCTAAAGCAGGTACTGAGCACTGTGGTGGGGAAGGTCTATAAATGTCACCTTACAGCAAACTAGAGACAGAAATTCCTCTGGACAGTCTACATGACTACAGAACAGAAAATTGAATCACTAGAGGTGGAAATATTAAATTAAAACCTTTAGGTAAACATTCTGTGATACATAAATCAGTTTATTCAGAACTTTTATAAAATATCTCTATTTTAATATCCAAATTAATTTAGCTTTCCCCCACTGCATGTACAAATGTTTCAAATGAGTTACTGACAGATCTTTACATCATAG
>JAOXNZ010000038.1:18725705-18736491 GCA_028566095.1 Kryptolebias brasiliensis
GAATACTAATTCATTCAAATTCTCACATCCACGGCAAAAACTGACAATGAGGACGAATAAGAACAGAAATATTTGAATAAGATGAGCGAGCACTATCACAACACTTTCCACACTGACAAAGCTGCACTACACAAAGATAAAACCACACAAAGCAGGGGTTTTAAGTGTTGAACCACCCTAAAACACAAAAATTTAACTAAGAAAACTGCACTGAAGAACAATGTTCAGTTAGCTAATTTATGCTCTGCCCTATTTGGATGCTGCGTATGTGTCAGCATAGGTTTGACTTGCAAAAAACCGTGAGAGATGAGCAAGAGATGTAGATGGAGAAAAGGCAGAGAAAGACACAAGGTCAGTTATGCAACTCAACTGGTTTTGCTGCTGACTAACTACTGCATACTGATCAGTATTCTGCTTGAGTTGAGAAATGGAGGCTGAAGAACGCATTGAGAATATGAAAGAATAGAAAAAGAGAACTATGCACTTTGATAGTCCCTAATTTTTCATCATCATCCTATGGGCCATCCAAACCTTATCACTACTAATTGTTCTGCTGATCTCAAGCTTTACATAGACATGAAGATATTCTGTAACACATGATGATGACATACTGTGTATCCTCAGGTCAGGATTTACATATTTCAGTTCTAACTGAAGGGTTCATTTAAAAGTAAAAGATTAAAAGTCAGTCCAGAAATCAGATTTAACCACAAGGAACAATTGCTGTTTTCTCACCCTGCACACAGACATCTGATTGGTGGTCAGGGTGCCAGTTTTGTCAGAGCAGATGACAGATGTACACCCGAGGGTCTCCACAGAGGGCAAACTGCGGACAATGGCATTCTTCTTGGCCATGCGGCGTGTTCCTAAAGCCAGGCAAGTAGTGATGACAGCAGGGAGACCTGGATGACACATGCAACAGATTCCCCAAAGGAAAAGAGGATTATTTAGATACAAGAGGAGATAAACAACTTGAGGAAATGCAGACTTCGCTTTGTATTTAAATGCAAATTATATATTTTTTCCATATAAGATGTAATGAAAACAGCACAACAAACATGTAGAGAACACAGCTGTATTTGTATAACCCTTCAGCATACCCTCAGGAATAGCAGCTACTGCCAGGGCCACAGCAATCTTAAAGTAGTAGATCGCGCCTCGGATCCAGGAACCTCCATGGACGGGATCGTTGAAATGTCCAATATTGATGATCCACACAGCAATGCAGATCAGTGAGATGACCTTTAATTACAGTTGTTTAAATAATGATTAATAATTAACATCAATTCAAACAAAATCACCCAAAATTTGGCAGAGAAATATGATGTCTTTCACCTTAGACAGTTGCTCTCCAAACTCATCCAGCTTCTGCTGCAGTGGTGTGCGCTCTTGCTCCGTCGCTGCCATCTCATCTCGGATTTTCCCTATCTCTGTGTTTCCACCTGTGGCCACCACCACACCAACAGCCTTACCGGCTGCAATGTTTGTACCCTGACAAGTTTGAGTAGTGAAAAAATAGACTTTTAGTAAACATTTAATGAACAAAGCACCACTGGAAAAAGACAGAACTATGACATGTCAAAACCCAGTTTCACATGGAGCACAAGTCATTCAATTTATTCCCATAACAAATCCTTAACAGCAGCCACCAGAAGCACATGTGTATTAGTCTTCTAAACATTCAAAGAAAGACTAGTAAATGCTTTAATTATTAGACGTGTGCGATGCATTCACACCATTGTTTTCCTGCTTACGGTTTCTTCATTGTTTTTTTGCAATCAAACTCTTTCTACATACTTTGTGCTATTTTACCCTAAACGTTCTGCTCAATCAGGAATAGTGTGTGATGACTTAATATTTGTTCCTTTTGTATTTTTTGAACTATAACTATATTTACAAAAAATTTCAACACATGATCTCAATTCCTTAAAACCTTTTTTTCTTTAAAATCTAATTTACCATACTTTCTCTATTTTGCCTTTTTATGCTCGTTTTAGCTTTTAGCTACCGACTTGCAATTTTCATCTTTTAGCTACAGTTTGGCTTATTTTAGCTCTTGATTATGGTTTACTTTTTAGCTACAGTTATGCTGATTTCAGCTTTTAGCTACAGTTTTGAAGATTGTAGCTTCTGTTTTAACTTTAACAATTCAGGTAATTATTGTTTTCATTAACCACTCGGCATTCAAAGTAAAATTTATTTAGTTGCAAATGTTTTTCCAAGCAGGAAAACAATTTCAAATTTTTCACACAAGAATTTTAAGTAGGACAGAAAGAAAATCAATCAAAAGAGGACGTATGTTGTACTTAATTGAAGTTAAACTCAAATAAAAATAGAGACAAGAATAAAAAGAAGGGTGAAGTGAAGAATAAACAACCTAAAAATGGTTTAGTGAGTCACTCACAGAAAAGAGCATGTTCTTTTTGTCCTGGTTGACAGCACGTGGGTCTGGCACCGGGTCTGTGTGTTTGATCACAGACACAGACTCTCCTGCAAGAGGAAACAGGAGATAAAGGAATAGGAAGCAGTGTTAAGTTTCTACACAGCAGAGCATGAAGAGGTAATAGCGATGGTTGGTTGACATTTTGGGCAGATGTGTGGAAAAGATGTTACAGCTGACTGAGCAGACCTGAAAAGTATCAGATACTGCTCTAGTGCTCGCTTTTCTAAACCCTCATCTAATGTCTGCTAACACTGCATGTTCTTTTGGGCATAATCAGCTGTGAAAAGACTACACAGTTCGGAAAGAACAAGGCAGAGAACGTTCGACAAGCGGTATGGCCATGAATGGGGAAGGCAAGAGAGGAGAAAAATAGCTCAAACACTAAAATATCCCATGGAATTTGCTACCAATTAAGGCAGCAAAGCAAGACAAGAGATTTAAGGTCTTGATTCATATAAACCTCTTCTCTTGTACATTAGAGCAATCCTTTATCATCCACAGATTTGTTTTTAGTCTATTCCATTTACATTACAAGAAAGATTATTAGTACTGGGAAATACACAGTAAAATGCGCATCTTAATTATGAAAACTAACATTTTAGGAATGAAACTCAACACCACTGAGAAGACCAAGAGCTCTTACTGTTCTAGAAACAATTCACCTGTAAGAATCGACTGATCCACCCTCAGTGTGGTCGACTTTATAGAAGTCAGCCTGATGTCAGCTGGCACTTTATCACCAACTGTGGACAGAAACGACAAAGAAACAGGACGTTTTTACTATTTTAACAGTTTACATGCAGCTATAAATAGCACTCATTATAGATGACGCAATACTTTGGGAAAAGAGAAAAATAAATGAAGCTAAAAATGCAAACATGGTAATTTAGTGTGATTTTGAACCACATAAACGTCCCAATTGTAAAACCAGACCTCTAACGTTACTTCATAAAAACAAAGGATAAATTAAAAAACAAAAGTGATAAAAATCAAACACCAAACCACATACAGACAACACTTAAAATAAAATGAACAGTTGTGCTATTCACATGCCCTATTAAAGTTATAAAATAATCAAACTCAAGTTATTAGTTAAAGATGCTAGAAGGGAGTCATGCATTTATTATTATTAATGGTCCACTCGTCTCCTCCGCAGGACACAGTGATTGTAGACGACTCTTCTAGGAACAAAAAGCTTCAGCGGTCTCCAGTAAAATAAATATCAAAAGTAAATACTCATAATTCAAACAACACTTTTCTTTGTGTAAATACCAAAGTACCATTAAAAGGGGCAGACGTTCTTCTTATTATTAACTGTTAAAGTGGATTAGACAGACTACTTTACATGGCGTCTCAGTTAATCAGATTAAAAAAATAAATTCTACTTTTTACCCATGTGATTTAATCTGTAATTGTGCTACTATTTAAATTTAAGCACAGCTTTTCTTTGCATTTTTAATTTTTATGGTGCGAGTGTCAAAACAAAAATATTTTACCTCTTAAAAGGTTAAATCCATAAAAGATGTGGAAAAACTTTTGTCATCTTCGATTTAAAGCATTTCAACTAACAGTATCAGGAGGTGTGCATTTATGACGACGTTTATATAATTTTAAAAGAAAGAATAGAAACCACCACTGTTGCATCAAAGACATTTTTCCATTCAGCGTAGAGTCAGACATCACACAGCTTGAAAGGGTGAAGATAAAAGCAATGACCCAGAGGCTCTTTAAACATCACTCTGTGGACAGTGGAGAGTGGTGACAGACATGTAAACCAACCCTCAGGCCTCTGCTGTGCCCTTCTGAGAATAAAACAGGAAACGAGGAACGGTCGACAGGGGAAAGGGGTTTACACGAGTTCTTCAAACCACACGCCCAAAAATGGGAAAACTATTTTGATGAGCTTGAAACAAGCTGCTGGATTTGGGGGGAGGGAGGGATGCTGAAAACATCTGTTTTAAGCAAGGAGATCCCGTTCAATGTCAAGAGCTGAAATAGAAACAGTCTGACGTGCGATTGCGTACAGATAGTTCATTCATTCTAACCATTCTCGCAAGTCTGTGACAGCTTACTTCACTTATGATTACAGAAACCTGAGACAAGAAATCCACTCTGAGTAACTTGTAAAGCAAGCAAATCACAGCGTTCTCTCACATTTGGATTAAAATATAAATCTTGTTTTAAAATGTTATTTAAAGATGCATTGTATGTTGACTCAGTAATAATCCTCACAGACTGGACCAGCTGCAATACCTTATTTAGTCCTCCAGTTTCCTACGCACTGCTAAAACCACTTTATTATCACCGGTCTGATTTCCGACTTTATACCTTAAAGAGACTGGATAAAGAGGGAGATGAACAATCAGAGCATAAGAGAGAATACAAAGAACCTGCAGCCACTGGAAATATTAAAGACTCAAGGCCCTGTGGGAAGGTTAACACAAAAACTCACTAATTAGAAATCCCACCAACGGGAAAAAAAAGACCGCCCGGCTATTTTCCATCCATTGGTGTGTACAGCGAATAAGGTCACAGCAAATGGACTAACCTACTTTCACTGGCAAAGGCAATGGTTTAGAAACTATAATAAAGCCTAACCAGTTTCAATCACCCACATATCATAGGCCAGTATAAGACTATTGTAGGCCTAATCTTCAGATATATTCACTGTTATCCCTCATAGTGAAAAACTTAACACATTTTGAAAACCAAAATCTACCAAAGCTTCTAAAATTACTGATACAGTTTATTACTCCTGCTATAAATCATTACATTTTGCAACAAGGAAACAAAAATATTATTGTCATAACACCCAGAAACATACTGCAGTGAACTACATTTCAACTCCACATGAGACATTTTGCCTTCGGTCTTACAGAATATGCTTTTTTTAGCTTTTGTTTTTAATGGGAAAGAGGGAATGACTTGTGGGACAGAAACCTTTTCTTCTCCCTTGTGCACAAAAGATTTTATCAGTATTATCTGCTCCCCTGAGAAATGGACAAATGTCAGGCTGAAAACACTTAACCAAACACATCCCACAACCTGGAAAAGCTGAAGCTGTTCTCATGTAGTATTTAGAGGGATCAATGTGAGGAAAACCAAATTATGGCAGACTGCCACTATACCAGGGTCTGGAGTTAAGGTAACAAATTTCATTCCACTGTCCCCATCATAAAACAAGATGTTTTTGTGTTTGAGGGGCTAAAGCTCAACGATGTGCTTGCATGTAGGCTTGCAATGTTCTGGGACTTGTCATGACCTCCTACATCCCTTTGAAAACTCTTAAACTCTCAATGTTCTTTTCAACAGTTTTCAATACATAATAAAACAATTTGAAAGACAGACAACTTAAGGAAGGAGACGACAAACTGAATCAATAGGATGCATAGATTAGGCAGAGAAAAATCCCTGGGTGATAACAGAACATTCTTCATCTTTAAAAACAAAAGATCTGTACATGTGGCCATCTGGAGCGCAACCTAGTCATCAAAATCAATCTGGGTCCTTACATCGTCTCACAATCTCACAACCTGTTTTGTGCTCCTTTTGCCAGTAGTTGTTCAGGTTTCTCAAGAATACAGTGATCAACAAGGTTTATTGCCCACACAAATCTAAAAGCTTTAATCTTAAAAAAAAAAAAAAGGAACCAGTTTCAAGTCCAAACTAGAACTGCAAAGTGAAAGTGACGCAAGTCACAAAACAAAAACGTGGCACTGTTGCATCTGTGACGTGCAGGCAGTAAACAATTCTAGTGAACTCAAAGATTTCAATATACAAGTGAGTCATAGCTGCATAAATGTCAAGAGAAAACTGATCAGGTGAGGAATACTGAGTCACAAGGTGAGTGACAAACTGATACGATGTAAAACCAATTTACAAGTCCAAACATGACTCATTTAAATGTAATAAGAAATTTAGGGTGATTATTAAGGACATTGCAGAAGTTACCTTTGACACTTGCTTCTCATATGATTTATTATTACAGTAAAGTAAATAAACTATTTGTTCCTAAATATTCATAATTTTCTAAAATGTATAAATAGTTAACATACAAACAAAAAGGAGCAGGAGAAAAAAATGTCATGTTTTGTATGTGCTGAATGAACATGAAGAAATGAACTCCATTCAAAAGTGCACTTCTAACTCATGCTAAAACTAACATTTGGAGATACGGGTCGTGTATCACCATATGAAGATGTTACCTGATTTATTTGCCTTATCCCAGTTATGGGTGCCTCAGTGAACTATATCTTGTGTAACGTTAGCGAGTCAAATCCATTTACATGCTGGAACTGCAGAAATCAGGCTTGTTTATCTCCTGTACAGTGATAAAAGTTGTTTTATTGATCTAAACCCCTAAATTAAGCCAATCATCCAAGTTAAATAGTTTAATAATGACTGGAATAAAACAAATTTGCTAGATGCCTGATCAAAAACATAAATTGATGCTGACTTAAAAAAAAAAAAGACAATTAATTAACAAAGTAAAATCGATGAGATCTAAAATGTACAGAAGACTGACACTGTTGAGGTTTGAGACATTTTAAATGTTGAAAACCAGCTGAAACGGGTAATGAGAGGAAGGAATTTAATCACCAATATAAGTGAAACATTTCAAAGACTGCAAAACTATGTGGGAAATTTTCTTTTGTGACCAGTATTATCCATTATTTCATTTTCTTTACCCGCTTCTCCTTCGCTGGTGCCTATCTCCAGCAGTCACTGTGCGAGAGGCGGGGGGCACGCTGGACCTGATCGCAAGTCCATCACAGGGCCACATAGAGACAAATGAGACAAACAACCATTCACACTCTCACTCATGCCTAGGGACAATTCATGTTTTTGGTCTGTGGGAGGAGTACCCGGAGTAAACCCACGTGAGCACAGGAAGAACATGCAAAATTCAGCCAGAAAGGCCGGGAAGCGATCCTGCAACCTTTTTGCTGGGAAGCGACAGCTTTAACCACTGTTCCACCCTGACCAGTATTAACCAAGTGAAATTTGTTATTCAATCCCTTTTTCATTACATGAACTCAGCAACCATCTGTCCTATAAGACCACGTGCAAACTGCTTCTAAATGCAGACAGTACATGGCATGACTAACTGTGAATAATGCAGAATAGCTTGTACGGTTTGCTTCTGTCCTGGTGAAACATTAGGCAGTATGTCATTAATTGAGGCACCACAAATGGTGGTTCCACTTTGATTAGATAATGAGAAAATGTCAAGAATTTTAAGTGTAGATCAAGTTGAGATCTATCAGACAGGAACAACATGAGAGAACGAGTGAGAGTGTAAACCCCTGAAACAAACAAACAAAAAAATTAGTATCATAAAGCTGGTGACATAACCAGAATTGCTTGTTTGAACTGAACTTAATGATCAGGTTAAATGATTCTGATTCACATTTTCCTTGCCTTGCTTGGATCTAGGCTGATGTAAACAAGAATTTCCTCAAGGATGTGAAGTAAACAGTCATTGGTGGGAAAGTAATACGCTATGAAGTATCTGGGGATATGACCCTTAGAGGAAAAACACTGGCTGTTAAAGTCCAAGTTTGTTCGCTTCTGTCACATTAAATTACCAGTGACACATCAACACAATGCAACTACATAAAAGTGTTTTTAAAATTCAAAACTTAATCTTTTACACCTTCAAAAAAGGTCTTGTTACCAGTTCATAGTTGATTTAACCTACAAACCCTTAAAGAGCCTTTCTGAACTGTGCTAATAGGGTAATCATACAGTTTCTGGCCTACATGGATCACAGTATTCAGCTCATTTTCATTTGTCTCAATGTTTCCACGTTGCAGTGCTGTACTTATCAATGCTGTTGTAAAATAATTATTTTTGATAGTAAACACCGTTTTAAAAAATAGCAGCTGGCGATTGTAAAACATCGGACATTACTAAACGCAGCTGCAAATTGCAGCAGCGAGTAGCACCTCACTGACCCCCACAGAGGCATTCTCAAATGCTGACTACTGTTTGTGCCAGCATTTAAAAATGCCATCTGGTGATATAAATAATAATAGGCTGGAAATAATTAGATATAACATCATGGGTTTACAATGCTGTTGCAACATCTAAAGTGTTGTATTATTCTAAAGTGAAATCACTAATGAGTCATTACACTTTCTCTTTACCATACAGTTGTTATAATTGTAGACATTGATGCAACTGGAACACATTAAACTTAACTGGAGTCATTCACGTTCCGTAATAAAGTAGAAGAAACGTGAAACAGGCCAAATATGTCTGTCTAGTGTCTCTCTGAGTATTAAAAAAAAAAAAAAAAAAAAATCGGTTTGTGACCAAAATCCATTGCTCATCACTTGGGAGTAAAGGAAAAATAAACATTAATATGAATGGAAAAAGTAATACCAAAAGAGATTTAAAAAGTCTCTTGGTTAAAAAAATAAACAAACCAACAAACAAAAAGCCAGAGAAAAGCAGAGCAGTGACGCAAAAGACAAATACATGTGGTCCTATACAAGTCAGGGTCAGCCAGGAAATGCTCAGAAACAGACTCTGCTCTCGTGTCACTTAACTGTTTCACTTTGTCCTGCAATCATCAGGAAATGTACTTTACAATCTAATAACACTTGTAGCAAAACCAATTCACTCATTGCCATTCCAACAATATTAAATTGTACAGCTGATCGATTTTCATCTTACCTGCCACCTCTACAATGTCCCCCGGCACAATGTCTCTGGCTTTGATTCTCTGGACACTCTTCCTGTCCTGGCGGTACACTTTCCCCATCTCCGGCTCATATTCCTTAAGAGCTTCAATGGCATTTTCTGCATTTCGCTCCTGAACAATAGAAGGTTGGGAGGAGGGGGAATAATGTCACACAGTTCACACATCTAGTTTAAAAAAAGAACGCTAAAATATATATATAAAAAATAATAATTAAAAAAAAACTTTCCCAGTATCCAGTGATAAGTCAGTGTAGCCCTCTTCAAAATTAGTGAGTAAAAAGTCATGTTTTAAACAAAACAGCAGATAATTATGATAATCAGTAAAATAGAACAGAAAACTGGCATTAAACCTTCCTTTTACTGTAACCAGAGACTTTTGTTTTCCACATCTTTAAGTGAAAGTGCCATTATTTTTACGTTACAATGGCATTTTAATTCCAATTTCTTTAAATGTTCTCTCCTGCCTGCTATAACTTCACTTGTCATTGTCTGGTGGATTTCCTGAAGATTAGATCACTTTAGTGGTAGGTCCCAGCCTGGCTATTCAACAGGCAGTATTTGAGCAGACGAGTTAAAACTCAGTATCCAGTCTCATTTATTATGGCCTTCGTGAGAGAAAACTACAGGAACATAAAGGTCTTCAAAAAAGTAAATAATAGCTTCCTCTCTCTGAATTATTCATAATAGATTTGTTTGCATATTTTGCTAGAAAATTGTTGCTTAACTCCACATTTACTCAATTTTCAACTGAACCTTCAGCAAGCATTAACTTCACAAGACTATACAAAATGTATCTACGACACAAACCAGGTATTTGACCGAGCATGTGTTATTCATAATAATCTAAACTAGTCTCTGCTGCTTTTTAAGACTTTTTTCCCCAAACAAGATGACAGACAACTGACAGGACATCATATTTTACATAATCATCCTAAAGTTGTTTTAAAAATGTAAAACTTGTTTACCTGCCAGACTCCTACAATGGCATTTGCTATGAGAATAAGCAAGATAACAAAAGGCTCCACAAAGGCTGTAACTGTTTCTTCGCCCTCTTCAAACCAGGCCAGCACCTGAAACAAAGAAATGATCAGAATTTAGTTACACAGCAAAAACAACATTCAAGTCTTATACTGGGACAACTAAAGACTATCATCTCTGTTTGATACAATCAAAAAAAGGACAAAAAATTAACACTTTCTCATCTTAAAGTTGAATCTCATACTCTTGGTTTAACAAAGTAAAACCAAGAGTTAAATCATAAGAAACCTGGTGAGATCATAAAATGGACAGAAAAATAACAAGGCCCCCCTCATTACTGCATCACATGAGCTGCACAGAAAGCGTTAAAGCTATTTAATAGCTAGTTTTACATTTCTTTGGACACCATCAACACTTAACAGATGGTTCAGCATGTTCAATCAGGACCAAGTCTGTCTGACAAATCACTTATTGTTTAGTCTAGCAAAAAACTGTTAAGATGAGGTCATTTTACCAGGTATTTTAGATCAATTAATCCATTCAACAAGTGTAAACTGTTTAATCTAAAACTTAAAACACTGAACCAATATTGACTGGCTTTACAGACTGTTTAAATGCACTTTTTACAATAAATAAGGTATTTATTATAATCAATTT
>JAOXNZ010000038.1:18736591-18748710 GCA_028566095.1 Kryptolebias brasiliensis
GTGTCACATTACTGTTAATGTGTTTGCTTGACATTGCAGCAGTATTAATAGGATATGGCTATTAGGAAATGCAAACCAGTCCTGCGTTGCACCTGTTGTGCCAGCCTTAATTCTCATATGTGAATTACAAGCAAAGTAAGAAACTCCTGGTATCCATTAGGATATGCATTAGTTGATATGAGCTCAGAAATCATTACACTGTTGGATAAAAGCTTGATAAAACAATTCAAATTTAAGTCACTGGTAATTTATGCTGATAAATTAAATAAAAGTACATTCTGTAATAAACAAACATAACTGCATTTTTCAGCTCAGTGAAAACAATAGGAATATAAAATAGTTTGTTAAAGGTTTTCTATTAGACATGTTTGCGTTAAATATGTTTGCATTAAGACCACAACAACGTTTTTTGTAGTACCTCGTCAGTAGCTGAGGTAGTAACAGAACCCACCTATTTGGAATATTTGTTTTACTAAATTATTTTAGGATTTATGATAAACATCAGGTCAGCTTTTAAGAGTCAGAGGTGGTTAAATGTCTAAAAGAAACTTGGAGGTTCAAACCACAAAGTTACTACTGATATGTCTGTGACAAAGAACTATCTGTGCCAGCAAAACCCTGAATTTTGACCAAGAATCTTTTATTTTAATTTTAATACATAGAGAAACATGTAAATAAAAGTCACGGCTTATTTTCTTCTGTTGCCAATGCTGCACACTAGAGCCAAAATGTGTTTGTAGTTCCTGCACTTTCCTCCCTCCTCTTTTAGAATCTGTGCCAAGAGCTGAGTATGTTAAATGAGATGCCAAATGACCCAGTCTTGTTCTACAGTAACCTACTTGGGACAAAATCAATTCAAGTCAAATGACATTATTTGTCAATTATTCCATGTTATCTAAATAAAATGGTCATGCACAATATAAATTGTCTAAACAGAGTCTGAAATGCATCTATACAAGTTTCTAGTTAATTATCGTCCCAAATTAAAGTAAATGCCCGAGTCTGAAAGTGTGGTGAGGTTGAAAGCACACAGCATACGGTTGCTCACGATTTATAGATTTTGTAAGCATAGTTGAGTGTTATCACTATGGCTTGATGAGTGATATTCTGAGGAAGCGGGCAAACAACCAATCTTGAAGTAGAAAATAGCTTTAAGAAAGTGAACGCAGCTCTGTGTCAAACATACACTGTCACTCACTGGAGATAAAGATATAAGCCATGTGTTCACACTGTCAAGTTGCATTCATGACAGCATGAACACAAGACAAGTAATGCTGACATATGTGGCGTTTGTCATTACTACATCAGCAATTGAACAAACTAAAAGAAACTGCTGCTGTCGTCCTTTGACAGCCAACCACATAGCACGCTACTCATTCTAACATGGTTCATAATCTGACATGCAAATGTTGCAACATCCATTTCCAGATCATCACCAAGTCAGACTAGTTTCCTGTTAACACGTCTGTCCCTGTTTAGTGTCAACAGATAAATCTTGGACACCCTTAGAGTCTACTTTGAAAAGAATTCTTACCAAGGTGAGATCTGCACAAAAACCATCAGAAAATGACTATATTTAAGATGCAGGACACAAACCAAAAATTAAAGGACCCACAAAACTCAACAGTTAAAAAATGGTAGTGATGAAGATGAAACCAGGAAATGCTCTTTTCAGTTTCATCATGGTCACCAGTTAAGAGAGAGCATCCAGAAGCTTCCTCAAGTGTTGCCATGTTTTTGATTTTATTTGCCTTTTTTTTTAGTTTTTAAAGTATTACTTGTGACTGCGTTTTCACTTAGGAAGCACATTTTAAACTCATAGCACAGATAGAATTAAATGCAGCAGACCCACAAATCATCTCTGCCCCTGTGACTTCCAGTCAGCCAAAAACAGCTCAGCCAAATGCCACAGTGAATGAAAAAACTGACCCAGAAAAAGAGAGAAGCTGGGATAAGATTAAAGAAAAGTCAGTTTGAACCTAAGGCTATTCCTCTGCCCACCTATGTCTGGCTAATGTCCAGTTTCAATAGAGCAGAATGACTACAAACTAGCTTTGAGGTGCAGAAACAAGAAATCTTTACGGTCCTCTTCTCTGCCGATACAGTTTCCAACACAAATGGACGTGCCAACCATGTTTCAAGCTGACAAAGCATAAGATGCTTGTGGAACAAAAAAAAAAAACAGTGTTTGCATTAGTAGTGTTTGGTGCTCAAACACAGCCAAGGAACATGGATGATGTTTTTTTAATCCATCATGTCCTCACATAAACCGTCTGTTTGTTGCTTTTGTTGACATTTTGCCTGATCCAAATCAAATAATGTAAAAAAATATATACTTATTAGTAGTCACACAGCAAAACAAGCTCCAGCATCAGATATTCTGAAGTATTTTACTGAAATTTCACACATTTTCATATTGTCTGAGAAAGAAACAGCCTAGAATGTTCTGGTAGCCACAAGGCCCTGAGAATTAGGGGGACCTTCGGACAGTACTGTACTTGTTTCCAGCAGTAATAACATTTATTATGAACAGAAAAAAAAAGACTGGCATTTAGTACAGTAGTTTCCAAAGTTGGGGTTTGGACCCCACTGTATCATGAAACACCAAGTGGGGGTCTTAAGACCTGAAAATAAATCTAACTTTAAAATGAATTATTAAAGTATATTTATACAACCCCAATTCTGAAAATGTTGGGACATTGTGTACAATGTAAATAAAACGGAATGCAATGATTTGCAAATCTCATAAACCGATACTTATTCACAATGTAACATAGTAAACATATCAAATGTTTAAACTAAGAAATTGAACTTTTTTTAAAAATGAAAGATAATTTTGAATTCAATGGAAGCAACACATCTTGAAAAAGTTGGAACAGGGGCAATAAAAGGCCGTAAAAGTAAGTGGTACAAAATGAACAACTAGAACATCATTTTGCAATGAATTTGGTTAAGAGGCAACAGTTGAATAAGTGGAGTGGATATAAAGAACATTTGAGAGAAAGTCAGTATTGGATGTCCGTGATCTTAGGGCCCTCAAGCAGCTCTGCATCAAAAACAGGTCTGATTCTGTTTTGGACATCACTGCATGGGCTCAGGAACACTTCCACAAATCATTGTCAGTAAACACAGTTTATCACACGACTCACAAATGTTGGTCAAAGCTCTATCATGCAGAGAAGATGACATATGTGAACATCAACTAGAAACATTGCTGTCTTTTCTGGACCACAGTTCATTATAAATGGACTGAGACAAAGGAGAAAACTGTTGTGGTCAGATTAATCAAAATTTGAAATTCTGTTTGAAAACCACAGAAACCATGACCTCTGTACTAAAGACGAGAGGGACCATCCAGTCTGTTTTCAGCACACAGCTCAAAAGCCTGCTTCTCTGGTGGTATGGGGGTGCATCAGTGCCTCTGGTATGGGTAGCTTAAAATCTTAAAAGGCATCATTAATGCAGAAAAGTATAAACAGGTTTTAGAAAGTGCTGCCATCCAGCAAAGATGACCCAGGACTGTTGAACAGCTAGAATCCTATATCAGACCAGAACGGGACAACATTCTCCTCCAAAAACTCCAGCAACAGGTTCTCTCAGTACCTAAATATTTACAGACGGATTTCAAAAGAAGAGGGAATGCTTCATATTGGTAATCATAGACCTGTCCCAACTTTTTGAGACGTGCTGCTGCCATAAAATTCAAAATTGCCCTTTTTTTTCTCCTCCTAAAAATTGCACAATTTCTAAGTTTCAGCATTTGATATGTTTATTGTGTTTGAATGTGAATAACTACGGGTTTATGAGATTTGCAAATCAATGCATTGTTTTTAGATTTACAGTTTATGAAACGTCTGAATTTTATTGGAAGTTGGGTTGTACATAACTGTTACAAAAAGATAAAACAGTCAAATGGATAATAAAATATAATGGTGGATTACGTATTTTGTTAAATGGCTTATAAGGAATGTTTGTACACTTTAATCAGCAATAGAATACAAATCTCTGCAGCTTTTGTGGGTCAAACTGTGAAATTTGTGTACCACTGGTCAAGGACACTTGAGAAAGGAAACAGTGGACAACATTTGTTCATATTTGTGTTTGTGTGTGTCTGACAACAGGTTTTGTCCACCCTAACTGATCCATACTAATTTACTAAATGAGACACGTGCACAGCTTATTGAAGATGTGTCATACTTACAAAAGATATGCAGGCAGCAAGTAAAAGGATCCTCACAAGCAAATCTTCAAATTGTTCAATCACCAGTTCCCAAAGGGATTTACCTAAAAAAAATGGTTAAGGAAACAGACAGTCATGCTTCTCTTTCTTTTAAAGAGCAGATTGAGAATATATTAAATATTCAGCTGACATTTTTGAAATGTACAGAGTGGTCTGCTCACCCTCCTCTGCTGGCAACTCTGCAGATCATCCCATCCAGGCCGCAGGGGAAGAGAGAGAGATGGACAAGCAATTACTTAAATGTTATTACTTGTTGAAGGACAGTGAGTTGCTGTGGTAGTAGTACGGCACATAATACAAGAGTTGTTTATTAATTCCGTCCAGTAAGGGATGCTTTGCCGTCTTTCAACATCACGCACAGTGACGTCAATCCCCCCTCCCTCCCTTCTTGGACTCGCTGTTACACTATCAGCCGCTACGGGCCATATACAATAAACCGGCAAAGTGAGTTCTTCTCGTTGTTAAAGCAAACACATTGACGCAAACTCCTTACCGTTTGGCCCATACCGCTCCCGTTGTTTCTTCACTTCTTCTAAACTCAGACCGGTGCTTTCGTTCACGTTAAAAAAGCTGAAAACTTCTTCAACCGTCTTCGTGTGAGCGTTGTCCATGGTGAACGGCCACCGCTTGTTCCGCTACCCGCCTGGTCCCGACCTCAACCTTTCCTCTCCACCGGTGTCCGAGGAGGGGGGGGAGGTTAAAACGACTATATGTCGAGAGATATAGGAGCGAAACCTCACTTGCTACGACTGTAAGTAGCGGTACACAGCACGGCGTGGGACGCAGGTGTAACGGCGAAAGAGCGAACAAATTAGCAGCTTCTGTGCTAACGAGAAGCTAACAGGCTAAAGAGGCTGAACTGGCCGGCTGTGTTCTGCTAGTCTTCTCGTGAGAGCTTCAACCACCAAACACATCAACGTCGAGTCGGTTTAACGTCGCCGCTCTCCTTTCTCTCGCTTTTAAACGAGCGAATCCCGGGTTAACGTGTTCAAAATGGATCATTTAAAGCATGTGGCTCAGTAGCTGCTCGGTTTTCTTTCGCCCGCTCCCGTCTCTATTGCGGAATCACCAGGGTTGTGTTCGGCACCAATCGCGTCTCTTCGTCGAATGCGGCGTTCAGTGTCCGCATGTGGAATCTGCTCATTGGTTGGAGACACCGGAAGTCCCACTTTCTCTCTCCACGACCGCTGCGTGTAGAGGTGAATGTCATAATCCAAGTTATAGAAGACAGCTCTTTGGCAAGCTGTTGTAAGATATAATAAAACAGATATCCTATCTTTAATTGCATTCTTAGATATCAATAACATCATTCGTTCTAATTAAAATGAAATTGAATTAAACATCGATTTTTAGAATGACTTAAAAAGCATTCCTATTAATAAAAATTAACATTTTAAGTGTTTACTGCTGATATTGCATCTTTTTTTTAAAGCAGAGCATTGTGTGTTACTGGGATTATAAAGATTTGAGTCTATTTTTTATTTTAAACCCTTTTTTTATTCATAAAGCAGCATCAAATGGGTAATTTCACGCTTTAGCAATTAGGTGCTAATTTATCCTCTGTATATTTTAACAATGGGTGTTAAAATTTACACTTGCCATTGTATTGATCTTACTTTGTAGATTTTCTCCTTTTAAGACAACAGGTTTAATTTTACTTGACGTGTGTTCAGTAAAAGTTCATCACACATAATGTACACACAAACACAGCTTTGCTTTCTAAATTCCTGTCAGTGATATTATTTGTTTCCAGTATTTTTGGAAGGGGTCTGTGATAAATACCAGTCTCTGTCAGACTGTTCGAGTGAGTCATTGGCTTTCTTTCCATCTTCTTATCATGGTGTTAGAAAGCTTTTATCTGTCACTGGAGCCCTATGAGTTGTCTCTGAAATGAAACAAAACTGTTATCTTAGACAGAATGCTCCTTTAGGCTGTTTACATCAAAATCCTCAATTAAGTTCAGATAACACCGGAGATAGTTTGCAGTTTCTGTCGTCTATCTTGAAGATAAGTTCTTTTCAGACACTGTGATAAATGTGTTTTGTCACAGAGACCTCTCTCGATTGATAAGGAAAGACAAATTAAAAAATAATAATTTGTCAATCATCTGTTTGGACACTGGATACGCAACAGTTTAAGGCATTGGTTACCAAAGTTAGGGTCGAGACATAAAACAGTAATATGTGGTCCTGAGATGATTCAAACTAAGTTAAAAAATTATTGCGTATTGTATGATTTTTGACATGAATGTTATAAAAAATGAAATCAGGAGACTTAAATTGATAAAAGTAGTTATAGTTGTTTTTGTTGCTGTGATACTCTTGTTTAATGACTTGTTAGCAAAGTTTGTACACCTCAATTTGAAATAGTTAGTCACAAATCTCTACTACTGTTATTTTGTGAGTCAAAACCTGGAAATTTTGAGAACCACTGGCTTAAAGGGTAATTGAAGAATAATGATGTTTTCTACAGGGAGCCTTATATAGTTTGTTTAACATTTTATTTTGTATAACTAGGTCTGCATATAACCATTACTTAAAATACAT
Organism: Kryptolebias brasiliensis; assembly: GCA_028566095.1. Classification (NCBI taxonomy): domain Eukaryota; kingdom Metazoa; phylum Chordata; class Actinopteri; order Cyprinodontiformes; family Rivulidae; genus Kryptolebias; species Kryptolebias brasiliensis. The sequence goes on from JAOXNZ010000038.1 coordinate 18,743,378, forward strand.
AGAATTAGTGTAAAACGTACTCATTGCATACACTAGATTAACAGTTTCCTAAATTATTTTATTCTCATCAATTTAATCTTTGTGGTTGTTTATTTGATCCAACACACGATGCCCTTCTTTGATGCTGTCATGAAGAAAACATTATTGTTTGCATTACAAAGCCTAAAAAATGACTTTTTCACATGGAAAATCATCAGCACTTCATATATGTACAGGGTTTTAGCAACCAAAGCCCCTTTTCTCTGCTAATCTGCCTATGTTTGGCAGTTCAGCAAAAAACTAGTTGATCACCTTATAAGGTTGCATAAAAAGTGAAATATTTGATGGAGACCCCAGAATAAGATGGTTTACACAAAATAGTTTGGCCTCTTGGGGTCTCTTCACAGTCAGCAAGTCCTTGATACAGAAACAGACGCCTCTCAACATAATTTGATTTTTGTCATTAGTCAAATGTGTGACGGTTCCATGAGTCACAGCTTGGTATAATAAGTGGCTTCTGTGAATCAGAAAAGATCCTTTCTTTTATATGAAAAATAAAAACTCTGTGTACAGCAAGGATGTCCTCCTGATGCAAATAAACAAAAGAACCGCATGAAATCTGGAATTTGGTGCTATTATGGACAGCAAAATCTCTATTACGTTACTTACAAATGTTAATGTACCCCATAAAATGTGCATTTTAAATTGTACTGTTTTATTATTAAGTCCAACAACCCCACAAGCTGAATGATTATTTGTGGTGTCAATTTATCTTGAAATAAAATGCATGACTTTGACAAGAACACCCAGAAAGCACCATTTAAGTGTTCATAAATGTGATTTTGCTCCCTCCAAGTGGACAAAATCGTTACTACAGACTGCTCTCTGTGAACTCAATAAAAAAAAAAGTTCAGTTCAGTGTCCTTGGTTTCTTTATGCAATTCATATACTGTACTACAATTATTCTTGATTGTTTAGTTTTTAATTTATCATTTAGCAACAAGGAGCTTGATGAAACACCAATAAAAAAACAACTTTTACCTACTTGAGTTTACATTTTGACCTTCAGTCATATGACGTCGACTTGTGTCAGTATATAAAAAAATAGCCAAAAAATAACCAAATAATACTGTATTTATAGCACATAACAGCACATCATATTGATTAATTAAACTAATACCCAACTCTTTGTAAATAAAATATATCATCTTAGACAAAAACAATTTTGAATGCACCCCTTGAATAAACAAATTGAATATTGTTTGACTGGAGTCTTGTAAAAGCTTCTAATAGCAAGTAAGTAAAATTGATGCAAAAATCTTCAGAAGCTGTTATTTACCTCATAATCACCAATAACTCAATCATACCGTAATCTGTTTCTTACTGTAAATCATCAATGACAGAAAAATACTTTGTAGCAGGAGGAATAATGAACTCAGTTATATCTATATCTCTAGACGGTTTACATATATTTCTTTCAGTTAAAAAAAGTTTCAAATTAATTTTATGCTCTATGAAAAGATATTAGCCTATGTGAGTTGCATAAAACAAAATCACATTAATAGAAACATGTTCAAAATATATCAGCAAAACTGGATTATTTTAATCAGTTGGCCATCTAATAAGAATATCACTAATTATAGTATTGAAATATTAATATTTTATTCACAACAAAACTAATATAAAACATCTTCGGGCCCAAGAACTGTGTTTTTAATTAACATAAAAAACAAAAGATCCTGTAAGTTAGACAATTTCAATAGAAATGTCAGGACAAAGCAATAAATAACCTTTAAAAAACACATTTAACATAAACGACCAAGAAAGTCCCGTGACGTCACCAGAAACGCGAACTAGTTGAGTCTCGCGAGATTATCGTCAGAGGTCAGAGTTGACCGCGCCATGTGTGACCAGCATCTTTCTCTTCAGCTGTGGCCTTTTCCTTCTGTTCGTGGACGTTAACAATTAAAGTTACCGAAAAGACGTTTACAAACTTTGTTTTAGAAAAGCATCGGGCACTAATTCGCGCTAAACGTCTGAGCTAACGGAGCAGTTTGCAGCTCGTAGCTGCAGCTTCTGTCCATAAATTCCATGTTTATAGTCCGACCGCTGTTGAGTTCAGTGAAGTACCGACAGACGCTAAAGAAAACCAGTAAGTCAACCTAACATAGTGAACTTATTCATTTTCCAGGCGTGAATTAGTCGCTTCCGCTTCTGTCGTTTTCATACACTCACTGTGTATAGACTGATGGGCTGAAAGTACATCAATATGAAGACATAAATGGGACATTTGTTTTTGTTTTCACTTCACAGGTTGCCTTTTTAAAGTCTTGTCCACTATGAGTGATGATTCGACAGCTGGTCCGCTGCTAAAAAGGCCAAATGAGGAGAATCATGATGAGGATTCTGTTGAGAGAGCCACCAAAAGAGTAAAAACAGACGGAGAACACACTGAAGATAGCAGGAAATATCCTAAAAAGAAAGTGGTTCTGCTTCTGGCATACTCTGGGAAGGGATACTACGGCATGCAGGTATGTTGATGCTCATTTACCATGCTCCTTTTATGTTTTTGAAATATGTTTATATATATAGTTGGTCTGCTTCTTTTAGAGGAATCACAGAAACTCCCAGTTTAAGACCATTGAAGATGATCTGGTCACTGCTCTTATAAAGTCTGGCTGCATTCCTGAAGATCATGGAGATGAAATGAAGAAGATGTCTTTCCAAAGATGTGCCAGGACAGATAAAGTATGTGTTCATGCACATTAGTAGGTTTGAAGAAAAATCTAAATTTATATGATCAAAAAAAGGGGGGACATAATTTCTGTTGTTATGTCTGCATTTGCAGTATTTTTGCTGATACGAATCTCCTGACTAGTTAAAGAGTAAACCATGATTTAAATGGTCTGTATCTGTTGATGGTTTGAGTTATAATATGCTATTAAGAATTTTACAGAAATTTGTTTGACATATTTGTAGTATGACATGTTTTGGTTTTTTTTTCTTGTACATAGAGTGTTTCTGCTGCTGGTCAAGTGGTTTCTCTGAAGCTGCGGTTGATCGAGGAAATAATTGAAAAAATCAATGAGCATTTGCCTCAACAGATCAGGGTGCTTGGTGAGACTCTTGTATTAGAAATCTTTAAAACTTTGTTAAATTATATTTTGGATAACAGGTCCAGGATGTTTGTATGATGTGCGTTTTTACTTCTGTACCCACAGGACTCAAACGAGTGACCCAGAGTTTCAATTCCAAAAACAAATGTGATGCTCGTACATACTCCTACATGCTTCCAACTGTGGCCTTTGCCCCAAAAGACTATGATATTGAGAATATAGCAAGCTTTCGGCTGGAGCCAGAGACACTTCAAAGAGTAAACTGTCTTTTTGCCCTCTACAAAGGCACTCATAACTTCCACAACTTCACCTCCCAGAAGACTCCAAAGGATCCAAGTGCCCGCCGCTACATCATGGAGATGTCCTGTGGAGAGCCTTTTATCCGCAACAATTATGAGTTTGCAGTGATCACTGTGCGAGGCCAGAGCTTTATGATGCACCAAATTCGCAAGATGATTGGCCTGGTGATTGCGGTGATCAAGGGTTATGCAACAGAAAAGATAATAGAGCGGAGCTGGGGGGAGGAGAAGGCAGATATTCCCAAAGCTCCAGGACTTGGGCTGGTCCTCGAAAGGGTTCACTTTGACCAGTACAACAAACGCTTTGGAGGGGACGGCCTGCACGAGCGGCTGGAATGGGACCACCTGGAGGAGGCAATCAAGACCTTCAAAGAGGCTCACATTTACCCCACCATTGTTGAGACGGAGTGTGAGGAGGGCTCCATGGTCAACTGGATGGCCACGCTTCCCATCCATAACTTTGAAGCATCATCTAGTGAAACACAAGATAATAAGAGTCAAAAACAGGTATTTGGGATTTCTGATTTATCTGACATATGCATGTTTAAAACTGAAAATGTGTTCTGTTGCTTATTGTAATTCTGTCTCTCCCCTTTTCCCTTAGGACAATGAAGATGAAGGGAGCAACTCGGATTAGATCATCCCTGCAGAGACAAACATTTTGTTTAAAAAAAAAATCTTTTATGTTCAGTATAATTGTTCTTTTTTTCAATTTAGTGGGAATAAATCACATTTTGTATATACAATGATTGATAATAATCATAATAAAAGCTTCTTATTTCTTTGTGGCAATCTGTTTATTTCCTGGTGTTTCTTTAAAGTTGAAATAAATATAGACGCCTAGTTCGTGCAGGAGCTACATTACACCAACATTAACTGTTTGAATTGTAACATTTGAATTCTCCAACTAAATATCAAATCTATATAGGTTTCAACATAGTTTTACACTTTTTAAATTTTATTTAAAATAATGAAAATAATTTCAGTTAATGTAAACGGGGTTCAATGCAGTTAAACCTGTGACCCCTTCTAGTGTGAAATTTGTTAGTGTTCATAGTGAGAGCGCCATCTTCTGGTCAACTATTGAATGTTTTGGACAAATGCTGCATTCAATAACCGTTGGACAGAGTAAACGGCTACCTTTAACCAAGATCTTTATACTGAAATGTTAATGAGGGATTTTATCTGTTCGTGCTTTTGTATCACACTTAACACTAGTTACTCTAAATTCCAGTCGAAATATATACATTACAGAAGATTTAGCTGCTGCTAACGATCTAAGTTTCGTTTTTCCCTATTCTCGAGAAGTCACGCGAACGCAGCATCAAGTCAGTAAACATGGCGCCGACCAAAAAGCGCAACGTGAGTTCAGAGGTGAATCTAAAAAGAGCTAAAATCGATTTAGATGGTGTCGTTGGACGTCTACTTGAAAGCCGAAAGCACGCTAATGATGTTTTTGACATTTTTGAGTTTCTCCAGGTAAAAAAAAAAAAAAAAATTCTGACATGTTCAAATGTTCGAGTTTGGGTTGTTGTTTAGCCAACAACTAGCATTCTTTTCACATTTTTTTTACTCTCGGTGAACATTTGTGTCCACAGTCAGAAAAAGAGAAGGATGTTCTTCGTGCTGTCAGCGCCTGCAGCAAATTGTTCAGCACATTGTTGGAGAGAAAAGATCTGTTCATTGGAAAACTCCCCGGAGAAGAGCAGGCGATAAATGGTGAGTGAAATGAATGAGGAGGTGCATGAAAGCAAGTTCCAGCCAGCTCTAATTAATCTGTTAGTTCAACTCATACACTGATGGGAATATTACTGAAACTGTTCAGAAGAGCTCTTCACATTGAAAATATCGTCAGTTTACTGTAAACCACACAAATAGATACGTTTTATTGTTTATTTATTTTTCCATTCTTGTCTTATAAAGTCTCAAACATAAAAAA
>JAOXNZ010000038.1:18761353-18779126 GCA_028566095.1 Kryptolebias brasiliensis
AAAGTAGTCTGAGTATCCCTCATTGGTTTTCTTAGCATTATTTAGCAGAGCAGAATTCATAAAAACGTAGGTTCCCTTTGTTTTGTTTTCATTTTGGATAGAAAATATAATTTTGTGGTATTTCTGTTGCTTTTATGATGTATATTTTACCATTTATTTTCTCAAGATAATAATTAACTCCACCTTGGTTGGTGTGCTCTGTCTGCACTCTTTTGTTTTTCTTGGAAATGATGATTATATGCAAATCCCAGAACTCTTTCTGGAATGTCTCAGAAGTTAAGTAACCCAACAAACACGCCTTTTGTTCCAGCTATCTGTAATTCTCGACTGGTGTTTGAGCATTCACTATAACACTATAAGACAAGTAGCTGCAACTATTTACATTAACAAACAACCATAGTATTCTATGTAAACAACCATGTAATGCAAAACTCATGGTGGTGTAAAAGTTTCATAAAACATTTGCATGAACCACTATGAGATTTTAATGACTGAAGCAAGTGTTAGAACATCAGAAATCTGCTTTAACCTTAGCTGCATTTGGAGCAGCCATTAGCTCATCAATCTGGTCAAAAATAAACTCTATTTCTCCAAACTCAACTCTTTTAAAGAGCTGTCTACAACAGGAAAGACATTAATTGTTCATATCATTACAAAACCTCACTTCCAAATGTTTGCACATCTCTTCACCAGAACACCCAGGCTAAAACTGTCTTGAGCAAACCGTATTATTAAATTTACAGCAAAATGACTGAAAATATACAATAACGTGAAATAAAAGAAGAAGAACAACAACAAAAATACCCCCCAAAATTCAAAACACGAGAAAGAAAATGGGCCATACGTTCAACAAGATGCATTGATGCACACATCACTGGATGAAAAGAGCTGCAGGATTCATTAGAATCAGTTATATAAGTGAAAGTTATAAACAGTGTCCATATACACGCCTAATTCCCCCTGAAGGTGCATTTAATATTTATGTATTTTAATATGAAACATGACATCTTTCAACCATTTGGCAAAACAAGATGGTTTAGGGTTGATATAGAATAAGACAAGATACAAAACAAGTTAATATGATGATATATTATAAATATTTTTGACAAGACAGTGTTTGATTTCACACTAAAATGTTTGCGCAAGCATTTTGTTCAGTCTTGAATTTATTGCTGTCAAAATTATGTGTTTTTAAACACAGATGGAGACAATCACATGACAAAAACAAGTGAATCAATCAAACAAGTGAGCCAATTAGGTTTATTTTAAAGCTAATAATCTTGAGTCCCTGCCCGCTGCAGGCATGTCCATGTACATATTTAACTGTGCTCCTGGTGCTGTTTGGAAACAGAAGCCTGCCGTCTTGTTTCCATGGTGTTCTATCTACTGATTAGGATACCTCACACCAATAGTTCCATTAATCCAGGATGTTATTTCCTTTTCTGTACGCTTCAAGAGACACCAAGTTATCAAATAAAGTAGCTAGAGATGTATTGCAAAAGGAAATTAATTATTTCTGTTATACACATTGAAAGAAGAGACTGTGTAGCTGATAAAGTGTGAAGATGACTCTATTAATCACACGGAGAGAGCCTCTTATACAGGTTTTCTTTTGTTCAGCTACCATTCTTACACATTTTAAATCTGCTGACCCATTCAGTATTATTTTAGTTATTGTTTGCATCTTAATGTTGTCCACTGTGTTGTGGCCTGAAGTAACACAGAATTTTGGAAAACAAACAGAATATACAGAAAACTACTGTCATTTTACACAATGGCTGACATAATCTGCATAACAATTTGCAGACTGTTTAAAATGTTTCTAGTCCAAGTTGTTGAGACAAATCCTGTTGGCTCTAGTTAGGAGGATTCAAGGATTCAGAGATTCAAGGATCTTTTATTGTCATACCAGCTCGCATTTGCATGTTTGTGGTATGAAATTACTTTTCAGTGCAGCCCGTCCTAAGAACAAACAAATAACATAGAACATAAGACATGGCTAGACAGGGTGCCTGAGGCTGCAGCCATGGGAGGCGCTGCCCTTCCATTAGATGAGAAAAAGAAATCACATCTTACATCCATGTAAGACGTGAAACTCATCATCTGAACTGGAAACAAGTAACAGAGTTTCAACAGCTAAACTTCTTATTAAATTTTAAAATTATATCTGCAATGAAAGAATGTCCAGAACACAAAGAAGGATGGCTTGACAAAGTTCATTTCCTTTCTGTTCCTCGGATATTTGGCCACACTGGAAGACGTTGGACCCCGGATGCATCATCATGAGACAGTAACTGATGGGTTTCAATGTTGTGATGCACATCATGCAAAACTCTGAATATGTCTGCAACAAACTTCTTACAAAGGAAAACTGTTTCAAATATCTAATGCCCTTTGATCTTTACAAACTTGCACAGAGCTAAAAAAAAACCAAGATACCTGCCCAGAATATTTCCCTAAAACTGTCCTCGGAAATCCTTTAAATCCTTTATATCTGACATATTTTGAAATTAAAAAAAAGAAAAAAATGAAAGCCCTAGCATTCCTTGAGGAAATGCATTTATGCCAGAGTGTTAACCTTAGATCAGTTTATTTGCCTTCGACAGCAGGTGATAAAACTAATATTTGTGATCCTGTTGTTCAGGAGTGTGTCATCCTTCCTGTCTGTGATGATGCTCCTGTCAGACCAGCAGGTCCCCCAAAAATACAGATGAGCCCTTCCTGACCGGACGGCTCAGGTGGGTCCTGCCCAACACTGGTTGCCGTCACACTGTCTGCATCCACCAGGTCTGAGCCACTGCTCATCCTGACCCCCTGATTAGTAAACTGAATATACTGAATCATGTCTGTATCAGATGTATTGGCTGCCACTGATTAGAGCTGATGGGTTTGCTTCAGAGCCCAGGCAACCAGATGGTAAAATCCAATTGATTAGTTTCTTATTTTGAAAGGAGTAGGAGTTTATCTGTGGGCTTGTCTGTTTGGCAAGTCTGCCGTATGAGCAGGTGGATGTTGTTGTCTTTCTGTCTGCACAACAAGTCTGTCATCCTGGCTTTAGTATTTTCCTGTCAGGGAAAAATAAAATGTTTGTTTTTTGTATTTGGTTAGTAGAATCTGGCTAGTTGTCAGTAGTGAATGTTATTGTGCTTTTTTGTGTGCCAAATATTCGAGCAGCATGCTAATTGTGTGAATGCTGATTCAGCATTCCCACAGAAACACATTGAGATCTCTTCAAATCCTTCAAAAACATCGTTCTCTTTCAAATCTGCTTCAGGATGCTTGTTTCGTTTTTGTCTTTTTAGCTAGCCCTTTGCTACTTTTAGCTACTTTTACTGTTTTTATTTAGTGTTTTGCTACTTTTAGCTTTTAGCTAGCCTTTTGCTATTTTTTAACTTGTAGCTATCATTTAGCTACTTTTAGCTTTTAGCTAGTTTTACTATTTTATTTGGTGTTTTACTACTTTTTATTTTAACTATTTTTAGCTACTGTTCTTCTTTTAGCTTTAACAACTCAGTTTCAGCTTCTTTTCAACTTAGTTTCAGCTGCTTCAGCAAATTTCAGCAGTGGTCCAAGCACTCAGCATTCACGCTGCATTTTTGCAGAAAATGCAATTTCTTTACTTGATTGAATAGAACTGATGTAAGAACTCTGTTTCGGAGATTGTTACCAGAGAAAAGGTACTGAAGGAAACAACAGGCTAAGATTTTTACCCCTGCCCTGTTTTACTCCAAATGAAAATGATAATTAAAAGAAAAGCACAGAGAGGGGAGACAAGAAGTGAAGAGATTAAAGTGAACTGAGTTCAGACAATATGACCAACAGTTTCTTTGTCCAAATTGATAATCTGTTCTTTTTATAGCAGTGATAATATTGAGCTAAGTGTGCTTTTCATAAGACAAAAAGAACAACTACACTCTAAAGGTTTCAAATTGTTGCTTTCCTTCTTGTTTCAGATGCTTATGTTTATATTGCTAAAGGTAAGTTGGGTACAGCAAAGGATCAAATCTATTTAGGGTCCTGATTCCTATTTCAATCATAAACAAAACAAAATGCATCCAAATATTGACAAGAGAGTGCTTTAATTTCAAGAGGTTCAACTCAGATCCACTTATTCTTAAGTCGGCTTTGCTTTCGCCTCAGAATACCTGCGTAAATCCTCTGCTGTCAAGCTGAAAATTGATAAACATAACATTTCACTTACAATTAGTGCAAATAAAACCAAATGTTTCGCCAACAAATTCAAGTTTTTTTTGTCTTTCATGCTGGAGGACTGTCTGAAAAATGAAGAAATTACCTACATTGCCTGAGAAAACCCTCCAGCTTGCTTTTTAGAGATATAAATTGAAGTTTGGTTTACTGTAAGAGCATATTCTTTGCTATCAATAAAAAGTCCTAGCAGAAAAATCATTGGTAAATCCCACTGAGGCTCAAAACTTGCAGCAGCAGCTTTTTAAGGGGTTTAGTAATTCCATTCCTGTAACCACCTCCATGGAACTGCTCTGCTTTAAGCAAGATTGACAATAACTTTATGTATCTTTATTTAGCCTATGTTCAAATGTTGGTTATTTAGTAGTATGATAGGTTCCCCTACTTTTTTGGAGTTTGAATCTTTCCACGTATTTCTGGGCAGAAGGTGGAGAAAGCCAACTTCTGTGAGTATTATGACTAATGTCAATACAGAACTATGGTCTCAAATATCCAAAAACACTAATCTATCTACATCTTAAATTTATATTTGAAGTTATGTTACTAGTACGTAGGTTTATAGATTTTTATTACCTCTGAGGGGTTGTAGGTCTCAGATCAGGTACTAAATGGCTTGCACTTGTATAGCGCTTTATCTAGTCCAAGGACCCCAAAGCGCCTTACACTACAATCAGTCATTCACCCATTCATCCACACATTTACACACTGATGGTGGTAAGCTACATTGTAGCCACAGCTGCCCTGGGGAAGACTGACAGAGGTGAAGCGCTGACAAATGTCACCATGTATATTAGCATGCTACCATTTGTGATTTGCTCTGACCTGTGGTCTAACTCTGTATGAAAGCAGTAATTCAACAAAGCATTTGTGATTTTCCTCCATTTTTTGTTTTTCAGTCTAAATATGACATTTCATCTCAGCAAGCTGCAGGACACTCTACAGCCTACAACGTAAACCGCTTTCGACTGCTGGAGGAGAGAAACCGAGCTTTGAAGCATGAAGTAGCTACTCTCCGTCAGGAGAAACAACACTACAGGAAACTGGTATACCTGCTTCTTTCTTCATCCAAGTTCAGTCAGTGCCTTACAATACAACACAATACAATATGATACAAAACGATTCAATACAATGCTACACAATACAATATATGATACTAAATGATACAATACAATATTACATGATACAATAAAAACAAACTGATACAATAAAAAATTAAACAATACAATACAGTATCATTATCATTGCAAGACAGTTTGATACAATATGATGCAATACAATACAATACATATGATACAGTACAATACATACAATATGATATGATACAATACAATATGATGCAATACAATATAGTATGATACAACACAATGTGGCACCACAAAATGCTACACAATACAATACGATACGATACAGTATGATGTACTTTGTTGTTGTCCCCTTGGGGAAATTTGTGTTAAACTCTGTGCTGGCTTCACAAAAAAGTAAATAAATCACAAATAAACTAAAAAAAAGAAAGAAATCTAATCGAATACAAACATACAGATGTTTTGTGTATGAAGACATTCATACATTTAAGCTCTTTGATACCCTGCCACTAAAAATTAGACTTACTTATTTATTACTTACAAATTAACATGTATTTACTGACTGGTGAAGTGAAATGGTTCAGATGCAGTTTTACCAGCCTTTTAGTCTTTTGTCTCTTATTCCTTAAGGATAAAGCTGTAGTATGGTGACTCACATGAGCACCCACAGTGTACTTCCATCGCCCAGTCCTACTTATGCAGACGTATGGGCAGGTATGATGTATGGTATAATGTTGTGTATGCATAAGAGCAACATGCGTTAAGGCATATATTATGAAGTGTATTTTTACAGCACTGTGTATGTTTTTGTTAACACAGCATGGAAATGCCTTTATTTGTGTAATTAGCTAATTTGTCCTTTGCAGGTCTCCTCCAGGTGGTCTTAGATGGCTACAGGTGTGTGAGCTGTTGTCTTGGCAACATGCCCATTTGAAAGCATGTGGACATACTGCCAGGAAGGAACTGATAGACCATAATAGATGCTTCTGTTTGAGGCTTCATGCACTTGGTATTATATTTAGTAAAACAGAGCAATAGACATGCAAACCTTTACTGGCAGTGTTTTATTGCAGGTTAGAAGAGTCTGCCATATAGAAGTTCATATAATTTCCCACATGTTGCTTCTAAATGAACAAAACTCCATCCTCCCTTTCACTTTACTGGTCTCTTTCTCTTTCTGGAGCTACAGATTACTTTTCTTTCACCAAACCTATAGCAACATCAGCCTGCATCATTTTTCAATATACACTATATACACTGTATATTTTCCAGTACGGGAGATACTGTTAGGAGGCGGTCCAAATGGGATCCTGACTTTTTGACAGACTTTTTGCTCTGACTGCTGACAGCTAAACCCACACAGACTGCATCATTCTCATTTATGCAAAGCCAGAGTCAGCTGCGGATCAGTTGGACTGAGAGAAGCTCAGATATGGGACCTAGTTCATTTTAACATATTTGCTTGAGCAGATGTGGTTTGTGGGCTTATGCTTTGTGAGGGCAATGAAAAAAAGAAGTCAAAAACAAGCAGAGATGTGCTATTATTGTTTTTATTCTTTTTAATATATATTTTTTATCGAATTAAAGTTTATCTGTTAAAAAGTTATTCTGTATTTGTATCTTTCACATGGCTAAAAGTCAAGGCCAGAAGAGGTATATTGTTAGATTTGGATAAAACAAATTGTCAATTTACAATTGAGAGTTATATATATTGTTCCAGAACCACGACTTTCCTGGTCATTGAACAGTGGACCAGATGTTCACTCTTGTGGAGTTGTTAAGGAGGTTTTAGGAGTTTGACTGTTCAATCTGCATGTGTTTCTGGAGAAAGCTTATCACCATGTTCCTCCAGGCGTTCTGTGTGTGCACTATGGCAGTGTGGCGTACCGGGTCCACTTTTAAGGAGTATCCAGTCATCCTTGACCTGACCACAGATAAGAAGACAAAAATAGATGGATGGATATATTGTGACAGAAAATATATCCACAATAATGTGATATTAATAGGCAATTTTAATGCACAGCCTCAAAACGAGCTTATATATTGTTTTTTAATTCAGAACCGATGCTTATATTCTTACCCCAATAACACTACAATGGCGTTTTGTCCATTCCAACTTTACTCTGCATCATACTGTATATCTGATCAGTATATACTGTGGTACCAGTATGTCATTTAGTTGTAGATTCTGGCTCCTTCCAAGAGTTTCCACCCCTCATTGTGTTCAAAATGTTTTCATGCTCATTTTATCACAAGGCAATATTGTGTAGTTTGGGTGGTAGTTGGAAATTTTTATCCCAAAGTTTCTTTCAAAAGTTGTTTTGGCCAGATTGAATTTCAGTGGTAACTGCATGTGTTTTTTCAATCAACTCTGTTGCTCTTTTGAGCATCAAGCTGACACCTTTTAACATTTGCTTTGCCAGGAAGGATGGATTTTAACAAGTCATCAGCTCAGGTCTTTGTTTGTTCTTTCATTTTTTTTTTGCTACCTAAGTGACAACAGCACTTACAGAGGATGAAGACTGTTTAAACCTTTGGACTGGTTGCCTAGAAACAATCTGAAATGAACAGCCAGAGAAAGGTACCCCAGGTGAAGAATGACCTTCTGTGTGTTGTGTGGCTTCTGCTAAAAGGCCACAGCTGTCTCCCTGGACACCATTCCTATGGCAACAATTATGTACCGCTAGCAGCTGGCCCACTCAGATGATAGCCCTCATGATGAAATGGACTGTCCCAGTGAAAGGAGGAGCAATAGCCAATAAATAACCCCTAATAGATGTGTGGTCTCGGCTGACCCTGCAACCTTGATTTTAAGTTCCTCTAATCGAAGTCACACAGTCAGACCAGGATTAATAATAGAATAGGATAATATTAAGAAGTTAATTCAGACCTCAGCAATAATACTGTCTCAACATGCAGGGTACTCAAAAATTGTCTTTGTTCTGATTACAAAAACAGTTTGTCAGCTGATATTAAGAAGGGTGGGTTCTGGTTGAGCTTTTTATTCTCTCCTGATTTAATTTATCTCTGATAATGTTCTTTTTAGATGTTCCTAGATAACTAAATTATCCTATTTTCTCCAGCCCATTGCTCAAACCATCTGTCTTGTTACTTAACTAAAACCCTGAACTAAAACAACGAGGTTCTATAGTTAGATTAAATGTAAAAAAATAAAAAAACCCCAAGAATGTCTAAAACTTGGAGGACAATTTTAAATACTTTACCACATTAATAAACTAAAATGGTTAACAAATTGAATCGGCTGTCACAACACGTTTTTCTTGCTGCCAAATTACCAAAGTAATTAAATAAAGGCCTAGCATTCCTTGAAGGAATTCATATTACCTGCTGCCTTTCATGCCAGAAATTTAAACTAAAATTATCTTATGCTAAAAAGTGATGAAGTCAGAGCCATTTTGGTCAAACCTTGTTACTGACTTTACGCACAATCTCATGCAATAAGAGACCTCGTGAGATGCGATAGTGCTCAGAGTATATGTTGAGGATGAGTGTCAGTTACTTCCACGTCGAGTTTAGGTCAGTAACTGCTAGTTTTGTGTTTTCTAAGGTTCTTAGCTGTGGCAGCCATCTTGAATGAGGCTGAATCCAAAGGTTAATGAGTTGTAAATGTACATCAAATGATTACGTTCTGAGAGTTTCAATAAGATCTGTTCAGTGGTTCACAAGATATTTTGCTAACGCTACAGACGAACAAATACAAACAGACATGAGCAAAAACATTATTGCGTCTCACCTTTGGGGTGGGCAATACGTATGGTGAGTTTGATGTATATGCCTGTTCTGCAGGTAAAGTCAGGAGAAAACACAGTTTGTTTTCTCAGTGCAGAGTGGCTGACTGACCTGGTCTGTGCAGCTTCATGCTTGCATTAACCTAACTAGATGGGATTTATAACAGACACTGGCTTTGATCAAATTCAGATTCTTCTGAGATTTTATTCCATAGATAAATTGTAAAATGAGTTTCTTGGATTGTAAGTGAACGGTATCACCATTCTGTAACGTAAATGATAGTTATTATAATCAATGTCAAGTTGATGTTGTTCCCATTATGATCCTAATATAATAAATAAAAGATGTTTGTGCAGAGATGAAAAGGAAAAGATACATACATGTCTAGCATTTCTTGAGGGATATCACTTGCCAACTTTTATGCCAAAGTTTTAAACTAAGATCATTTCTCATCTTGAAAAATGATGGAGTTTTAGCTCTTTTGGATAAGTCTTTAGATATAATGTTGTGTGTGATTGCAGGCAATATTGGTAGTGCTTGAAGTATAGTTTGGTTCTTCTTGTTTAAAATTGATTAGCTGTGGGAGCCATCTTGAATTGGGTTGACTCCAAACTTGTAATCCATTTTTAAG
Source organism: Kryptolebias brasiliensis (assembly GCA_028566095.1). Taxonomy (NCBI): domain Eukaryota; kingdom Metazoa; phylum Chordata; class Actinopteri; order Cyprinodontiformes; family Rivulidae; genus Kryptolebias; species Kryptolebias brasiliensis. The sequence goes on from JAOXNZ010000038.1 coordinate 18,771,023, forward strand.
AGGTGATAAGTCTTATTCTTACACTACACAAAAATATGTTGCGTTGGAAGAAAAACTTGCTGAAATAAAGCACAGCCAAAATGTAGGGCCTTAATTTGAAATCCCTTCAACCGGATTAATTCACTTTACTGTGATTTAACCACTCTTACACATACATGAAAAGATATGCATGAGTCACTGCGTATAAGCTGATGTCAAAATGATATAATTACTCACTGTGACAAGGCAGTGTAGGCTGTGTGATAGCAAGTGTGTGTCATGTTGTAGTGAATAGCTGAAATCTGTGAAGTTGTTAAGAGTAAACTTGGAAGAATAAATGGTCTCAATGTAGTCCCCAGTTGTTTATGAGCTCAAGTTTACTTTGTTTGTAAAGTGGTATGTCATCCATCCATCCATGGTGGGGGTGGGTGGTCCCTGGTCATGTCAATTGAAGGAGCTCCAGGATAGACAATGCAAAAATGTTTATACCTCAGTGAATTTTACAGAATTTGATCTAAAATTTGGTGTTGTAGCAGCTGACAGACAACACACACTCTAATGGATCATGCCACATCATGTGAAATATGGCATGAGATCATAACTGTCATTTCTCAACATAAGATGATCTTAGTTTAAAAATCTGACATGAAAGGTGATGTGTGATACACATTCCTTCAAGGAATTCTAGGACTTTAATAAGAACACTAAACCATTATACACATGTTTTTACACAATAATAATTCCAAACTTACAGTTAAAGTTGGACCCCATTCATAAATATTTTCCATATTGTTACTAAATGTATCATTTCATGCCAAATCTGCAACAGTCAAGTGTGACTTAAATTAGCATCACGGGGATGAGATGTTGCAGCAGAAACAGGCAGATTTATCCAGCAGCATCTATACTGTCTAAACTTCAAGATGCCCATCTCTTTGATACCCCTCCACCTCATTGTGGCCCTCTGATGTAGCTGATGTTTGTAGCAGTGAAGCTGTTTGATTAATTCAACAGAGTGGATTTATGCAGCTCCCTTCACACAATTCAAGAGAGAAGAAGGAGGGGGAGGGGGGGTGAGCAGAGGCGAGAGAAAGTGTGTATGAGAAAAGGAGAAAATGATCGAGGACCGGTGTTGAGGAGGGGAGGATCTTTTGGGGTGGAGGGGTGGGGAGAGAGTGAAAGCAAAAAGAGGATAGGAAAGAGAGTGTGTGTGGAGAGAGGGGGCGGAGGAAAAGGAGGAGGAGGAGGAGGAGAGAGAAAGAGACTGGCCCCAGAGCTGCTTGCTGCTGATGCTGATGCTGCTGCAGCCGTTTGACGATTCCCCACCCATACAGAGCACGGAAGAAGAGGAGAGACTACAGCAAGGAGGAAGAGGGAGTGAGCACCACCTCAGTAAAGATGCTCCTGTGCTAGCCAGCAGACACGGTAAATACAAGTCTCTCATCATTATCTCTGTCTTCTCCTCACCGTTGCTGTTTGTCTCTGCATCATTGCCTTGTGTTTGTGTTTGATTTAGCTCTGTTGAGTCCTATATTTAGTGCACAGGGTTAGCATAGCCAAGCAGCTGGGGGGAAACCTGTGCGTGCAGTTGCTGCAGGAGCAGACAGATGTGCACAGTGAGGAAGAAAAGGAGAGGAGGATTTGCATTTTGTCTCTTTTGGGACTCAGTGGAGAGAAAGCAACATCCAGCTTTGCTGTTTCTTGACTGAAGCAGAGCCACCTGTTCGGAGATGTGTCGGTGTGAGCGGTGTGTGAGCGGTGTGTGAGCAGTGTGTGAGCAGTGTGTGTGTGTGTGTACAGAGGGATGAGGGGTGGGGTTATAGTGTATGGGTCTGATAGTTTCATTTTTTTATGGGTAAGCTACACATGCAAATAATTGCAGGAATTTTTTTCTCACAGTGTAGGATAATTCTGCCTATTTATGGGAGTCAAATTATGACAGATAATCAGAATTTTAGAAAAAAAAGCTTGCGCGATCACTTAGGGATGCAGAGGGAAAGACAAACATGTGGTGCTTAGTCAAACAAATTGACACAGTGTGTGTCTGCGTGTGTGCTTTGACGTTATTGGCTCTGGTAACTTGAGCCTTTCCTGGTTTCTGACTGCTAAAGGGTTGCCAGGTGCTGGTGATGAACATTAACCCACTCATGGCAGACTGATGCATCCTCACCAGTTGTGTGTAGGTGCACATGGAACTCCAGGATCCATTCAGTGTTCCGATGTTGACTCATTGGTATGACATTTTGGCTGATTGTGATTTATGTTTCTGAACTGTGTAGCTTCATACTAGGAGCTACTGCAAGTATTTTATGCACACAATCAATAATTAACATTGTTGTTTTTTTACAACATCCTGCACGTCACAAACAGTCCAAAGTAAGTTTAACTTAAATTAAAGGACTAGCAATCCTAGAAGAAATTCATATTGCCTGAAAAATTATGAAGTTGTAGCTATTTTGGTCAAAACTTGAAAATATCATTATGTGCATCCTAACCTCCCCAACACACAGACACACACACAAGCAAAAACATTATCACTCTGCATTTGCCTTTGGCGGCCAGCAATAAAGACTGTAAAATATGTGAAGAGTTAAGCACTATCAATGATCATTTATTGCTGTGAAAAGACAGAGTATGGTTAATGCGAAGGTTATGTTGTAATACATTTCTACCAAAAATAAGAAACTTTACAAACAGTTGAATACTTCTTGGTCCATCTCAGGAAACTCCTCACATGTTTGCAAACTTGGCAATCAAGTTTGAGAAAATTTGCATCCTCTTGATGACTTAAACTGACATCTTTTCATCAGATGAGATGCTGCAGGTTATTGAGAATATCAGAAAGGAACAGTAGTGTGGATGTATACTCAATATATGTATGTCCCCAAGATACATATGCTTGGATATTTGGCTGTGTGGGTGGGTGACATGCCAAAGGAGAATCTATGTGTAGCAGCAGAGATGGAAAAAATCAGTGTGTACTATGCACAGCTCTGCCTATGTCTCACTTTGTTCTCTTTTTGTGCCTTGTGAAAATACAAAATACGGGTTCTGATTATAAAAGTTGTATTGTCTTATTTTTGTTCCTCTAGCATATTTCACCCACCCCATTTTCTTCTTCTTTCACTCCTTCATCCTCATGCATCACACTGGTTGGCTGTGCCAGCTGATTTTCAGTTGAATGCCGCAGGGCAAGAAGAGAAGGGAAGATGTTGGAAATGAAACATGTGTTTTCAGTCTCATGACTCAATTTGTCTCCTGCTCTTCTCTGGAGATGAACATGGAGCCTAGCAACCATAAGAGATCCAATCATGTAGGTGCTGCAGCAGTCCTTCTAGTGACATCTTACAGATATGTGACAACATTAGCCAAAAGTCATGAAGTTGAAATGATAAGATGTCTAAGAAAGAAAGAGGAGGTATACAAAGCTTTAAATATCAACACAATTAAAATGCATATATGTGGATACTGTTTATTTTATTATTGATTCAAGATGGCTGCCACAGTCAAAGGACCTTGAAAAACACAAAAACAACTATAACTTTATCAACAATCAAATCCTCTTTTATGATTATATTTATACTGAAATGCTTGTACACTATACATGTTTTGTAAATTGTTTTGAAATTGACTGTTTGGAGTCAACTCTCTGTCTTTTAGCAAATTATCTCATGAGCCAGTAGATGTATTTTAATGGAACTTTTCTGGAAACAATCATTGAATATACATCTACATCCTATTATCTTTTGGAGCCAATACAATTCAAGATGGCCGCACCAGCCACCTGATCTTAGGAAACATAGAAATAGCTACAAGTCAGTCAGTTCCTCAGATATTAGATTTGGTATGTTTGTAGCTGAGACTCATTCCCAACACATACACTTAGTGCTACACATTGCACAAAAGCTTTACTTAAAAGGTTAACATTAATTCTTAGAGTTCACACTGTCTGTTAGCGAATGACATGCATTCCTTCAAGGATTGCTAGGTCTTTAATATGCTAATACTGTCACCTCACAGCATGATAGTGTCTGGTTCCAGTCTTGCCTGTGCGGGTCAAAAGCTTCCATGTTTGCTAAAGTGGTGTTTCTGATTTGACTGTAGGACTGAATGTGTGTGTACTTGATTGTTTGTCTTGTGTGTCTCTGTACTGGCACTTTGATGGACTGACAAACTGTTCAGGGTGTACCCCCGCCTCTCGCTCGATGACAGCTGGCATATACAGGCTCCAGTGAATTAGGAGGCTTTTGTTTGCTTGGCTTGTTTGCCAGCTTCACACAGTTCAAAAGCCATCAGATATGCTGCACGTGATACTTCCTCGCTACTTTTTTATCATCCTGCCTCAAACCTGAAAGGGAACAGTTTCTATAGCAACCCTATCACCCCCTCCCTCCCCTCTTTGCCCGTACTACTGTCGTATATGTGTGTAGCTCAGAATGCGAAGACATGTCTGAATGTGAGTGAATTGCCGTATTGATTGGAAGAACACACGGCGAAAAGCGTTGTCACTTAGTCGGCGAGAGGAGCAGAGGCAGAAACAACAAGGGAGCGTCTCCTCCTCACGTTACCTGGCAGCTTCTCAGAATGCATAGAAGTTTTTATTAAAGGAAAGACAAAGAGCACTGCAGAGGAAGAAGGCAAAGGGAAGGTGGGGCAGAAGAGGAAAGTGAGAGAAGGAATATCACCAGGAAAGAAATATGGATATCTAAGTCCTAATGCAGATACAGTTTTATAGCTGTTAACATGCCAGCTTTATCTGTAATTCTTTTAAACTAATTATCAGATTTATTAATAAACAGTTAGATTGCAAGACTGTCAGGATTTACCACATGCTTCATCTGCAGGCTGCATCATCTTATTATCGGCCGCTTATGGTTTTGGTGTGGTAGTAGTTGGCAGTTATCTTTAACACATACTCTGAGAACTAACTGATTGTGGAAGATCAGATTCACTACACATACGCTAAAAGCTAACAGATCATATAAGATATTGCAAAATTGCATGAGATCACATATAATGTTGTTTTCAAGGTTTGACCAAAATAGCTATGACTCATAAGATTATCTTAGTCTAAAACTCTGGCATGAAAAGATATGCATTCCTTTAAGGATAATGGATAATATCACTGAAAGCCTTGCTGACCCTGAACCAAGTTAAATGATGTTTATGTCTTTGGCATGTGCAGCAGCTTCTCCTGAAGAAACTTCCATTTTCTTTGGTATTGCTCCATGTCAGCATGACACTGGCAGTCAAGGTGAGCCATTTGGCAAAGGAACATACTGATAACGACCCGTTTAATTCCACATCGCTGAATGCCTCCCTCTGTCCCTGGTAATTGTGGCCTTTTTTCTCCTTTCTTAGTCATCCTTTTTAATTTTCCCTCTTTTCCCTGATTATACTTTTCTCTCACAGTCTGACCTCTCTATTTCTCTAAATAACAAAATGAATACCTTCTCTTACCTAAATTGCTCCTGTTGTGTGCCTCTGTCATTGGCTGCATCTTTTTTCTCTCAGCCCTTTTCTTTCATTTATTCCTTGGTGTTTTGGGTCTGGAATGACCTGAATGATTAGGACAGGAGTCTACAGCGAACAGAACACTGAGAGCAACTAGAGGGAAAGATAAAGTACACAATGTCAGAAAGGCATGGCAACATGACAGGACCTGTGCTTTTGTAACTGTCTCTTATTGCATTGTGCTACTGAATCCACAGACCCAGAACTGTGATTTGTTACAGGAGCATGGATGGAATTCTTTTTTTACTTCTTTTTTTTTTTTACTGGAAATTGATGGGTCCTCATTAGGACCATCAATATGCATTATCATACCAGAAGAAGTGTCCCTGCCTTCTCTCATTGTTGGGAATTAAAGCCAGTAGGACCCAAAATACAGAAGCTGTCATGTTGTGTTTTCAGAGCCAGAGTCTGTGCACTAGTGATGTGGGGCTTTAAGTCCTGCCTACTCTTCTGCACACAATTATGGTGTTAAATGAGCTTTCTATCAAGCATTAAATAACTCATTACAGCTAAAAGTAATAAAATAAAATATATTTGAACATACAGTAGCAAAGTAGGAACTATTTTCAAAAGCACAAAGTCACATTTGTTTATGTTTAACTTGTGTTGGGACCATAGGGGACTTTGTACCCACTTTGGGTTTAACTTCCAGGATATATGTTGACACCCTTAAGAGAGACCCCAAAGGAAAGCCCAGAACTGGCTGAAGGGATTATATATCCTCTCTGGCCTGGGAACGCCTTGAAATCCCCCAGGAGGAGCTGGAGAGTGTTGCTGGTGAGAGGAGTGTCTGGGTTCTCTTCCTGTAACAACCAGACCTGTTGCCTCCGCCACCTGACCACAGATAAACAGAAGAAAATGGATGGATGATTCAATAAAAATCCAACTCTGTCAGCAGAGACAACAGCTGTCAGTGGCTCTCTGCTGTATAATTATTATTTAAAGAAGAAAGAAACATAGTGTTGTGTGTTTTTTCTCTGAAAAGAAAAAAGAAAGGTTAATATTAGTCTTTAAGAAACAGTGCATGAAAAAAATACTGGAAATACAAAGACAGGAAATAATCTGTCATTTTATTTTAAATCCATCTCTTGAACATTCATTAAACTGTTGTTTGCCAACATATGAGAGTTTGTGTTAATGCAGCACTTGGACACAGCAGCTCAGGAAAAGCTTCTCTCTGCTGTGCATGATGGGAAAAAGCTACAATAATATAATAAATTCTCAGCTTCTCTGTAAATGGAAAGAGGCCAACACTAGTGTGTTTTTCAGCTCTTTGGTTTGTTCAGTAAAACAATGCAAAGATGGATCTGCTGAGGAGTGTAAAAAAGTTTTGAATAATTTAAAATTTCAAGTGTTCTACATGTAAAGTAATTATCAAAATAAACTATTAAGGATACAATTATGTTTTTAATAAAATCAAACTTAAGTCTCCATACAAGCGAATAAACCTCCTCTACTAACGCTCCAGTGCGTTTTTACCGTACTGTACATTTAACTGTGGAATAAGGTCACTTATAAATTATTTATTACTTGTGCTGTGTGTTTAGCTTCAGATTGGGGTCATGTGAGTGTGTCTATGTAGATGTCATGTGTTTAGTTTTGTAAAAACACACATTCAACACATGTGTAAATGTAGAGGTGCTTCCATTTTGCTGTTTGTGTTTCTGAGAGTTTTATGGATTTGTGGTTGTTTTACATTCTGACTTGTCTGTGTGTGTGTGCGTTTCAGAGTGTGTTTTTGTGTATTCTGCACACGAAGACTCATCCAAGCATTATGTGAGAAAGGAGGTCCATCCAAGCACATGTAATCCCTAACCAGCTCTCAGGCTCCTCGTTAGCATTATACTGATCTTCTTCAGAACTTATTTCATGCCCTCTGATGTTCACTGTTTGTCTTCAGGGGGACAATGGGCCCATCTCGTATCAAACGTCTTATGGCATCAGTGAGACACAAAGCTCTGCTGTCCACTTCGGTGGAGCCCAATTTCATTCTTGCTGTCTGCACAGCCTATTTGCATTTACACCACACATAAAACTCATTACACACACCCCCCCATGCTTTAATATTGACCATGAGGCATGTGGGAGGCCAGTTTTTCTTCTGAAGACTTCTGCACATACAGTCCAGGGTGTGGTAAAGGCCAGCAAGACATTACATTTTTTAGAGCATATTTATTTGAGTTGTCAAAATTTTTGCTTTTCCTTTTGTTTCTCTAACAGTTTTTTAAAATGAATTAATTATATAATTAATTATAGAGATTTATTTTTACATTTTGCACAAGTTAACGTGCACTGAACTTGTACAATTTAATTAATCATCTAATTTTGGAAACTTGCATGGTGCGACTCTGACAAGATAAAGAGAAGAATTACAGCAAATCACGATAGGTGTCTCATATGTAAGTTTTAAATTTTGACGTGCTGTGTATATGTACATAAAATCAAGAGTATATACGTACAGTATAGCAAAAGTCGTCATTCTTTTGTTTCTCTGTTTTCTTCTTTTGTAAAGATCTTAATTGTCTTCTGCACAGTTAGAGTATAGCTGCAGAAACAAAAAGTTTGGTAAGGCAGAGGATTCGAACACAACACAACCTGACTGGTAACAAAA
>JAOXNZ010000038.1:18791012-18809687 GCA_028566095.1 Kryptolebias brasiliensis
GCTGTAATAGTTTCACACATTTTTTTCATTTATAAAATTGACTTTTAAATGTGTTAATGGCCTTGCTCTAGAGCTAGTGAGCAAAATGACTTTTAAAGCCAGCAGCACCGGAGCTCCAGCAACAGGAGCAGTTTATGATGACTGTAAACCGCTGAGGCACAAACCATCATTTGGATGATCTTCCTTTTTGTTTACCTCAGATTTGGAACAGTTTGCAACCACCAATAATAATTTTTAGATTTCCTTGACTTTTTGTGTGGCTAGATGTCACAGATGGCTAGATGTCAGGCCTTTAAGCTACATAAAGTTATAATTTATTTTATTTTCTTAGCTTTTGTTGGTTGCTGTGTTTATTTTGTTGTTTCTGCCTGAGAATTATTCTCAACCAAACTCTTAAGATTTAAAGTACAACTAGAAATTTAACCAACAAAAAACGTTAATGTTTAAAATTGGTAAAACAATAACACCTTTAATCCAGCTTTAACAATTTTTTTTTTATTTTCATTTCACGTGTTTTTTGGATGTAGTTTTTTTTACATTGTGAAGTTTAATTTGACATGTGACACACCTACTCTATATGGTTAAGTGTTCTGTAAATAACAATAATAATGATAAAATCCCATAATGCTGCTTCTTGTTCTTTTGGTTCTACTGTTAGAAGAGTTTCCACCTGTGGCGTCTTAATGAATGCCACAAAATAAATGATCAAATTTTCTTTGCAGCAGCCTCGTTTTGTGCACTCTAGGTGTGTGAGCTTATTGTTTTATGAACTCGTCTGTTTTGTTAATTAATGAGAAGAAGAGCGTTTGGCTGCTGAGGGGCTGCTGAGGTTCAATCTGGCGAGGCCAACTTTAGAAGAACCAGCTCAAGGCTGATATCAAAATGAGAGGCGGCGTGCTCAAGTCAGCAGCTCCGTCTCATCAAGGATAAATGGAAATGTGCTGATTAATTTCTCTTCAGATTGGGAAGTCAAAATCAACCCTCCACCCGACAAAGAAAGAGAATTTGCCGCTTTTCATGAATGTTAAAAAGCAGGTCTGCTGCAAAGGAGACCCTCACAAAAACGCCATGCTGGTTTTTCAGTAAAAAACAAACAAAACAAAACAGAAAGATGGCTACATTTCTAAACCTTTCAAGTAAAGCAAATACATACATGTGCTTTTTATTTTCAGTTTCTAGGTCTCCCCTGTCTTTTAGATTGTCAACAATCCACCTAACCTCCTCTGTCTCAAATGATTCCTCACCTTTTGTCCTCTCTGATGTCCTGACTCTATTTGTGCTTCCTGTCCCTGCAGGTGCAATGTGACTACGAGCAGCTGAGACAAACCTTTGCTGTAGTGAGCCGGGAGCGAGACGTGGTGCAGCAGCAGAGGAAGCACCTTCAGCTCAAAGTAGATAACCTGGAACAGCTTCTGAAGGTGACATTTCCCATGAAACTCCTAATAAAGAACAAAAGTATGATTTTAAACGGCATATAGACATTTTAGTTTTAACGTGGGGTTTAAATAATTGTAGATTCTTGACACCTAGTCTTCTTTTGAGTTATGTATACTGCAGAGCTCAAGCAATTCAGGATAATTTTGTCAGAAGACAAATGATGTCAAATATTCTGTGAGTGCATATTCAATGTGTGAAAAACAGTTACTTATGTTTATGTGTACTATGTACTTGTTGAAACTATGTATTTATTATCGCCTGCCACTGAAGACAAAGTAGCATTAATGTATGTTCGTTTGTCTCAAGACCATCTGGATGAATTTTAAGGAAACTCTCAGAAAGTTATCAATGGATGTACATTTACAACTAATTACTTTTTTAAGTCAACCTCATTCAAGATGGCTGCCACAGCTAAGCAATTTTATCAGATACTAAAATACCTATAACTTATCTAATTTTACAGACACCGAGCTAAAATTTGGGAATGGTAGTAGGTGAAAATTGTTCACAACACATGTTTCAAGCTCTAACTAATTGCACAAGATCTGTTTTTAAAACCTTGACAATAACTATTATTGTCAACTTTGTTTGTCTGATAGCAAAATATTTAATCAGCATACTGGACAGATTTTAATGAAACTCTCAGAAAGTAATGATTGGATGAACATCTAAAACTAGTAGTAGCTGAGACTTATCCTTAACACACATTCTGAGATCTATTCATCACACAATATATTTGCCTAAAACTTTGCCCCTAATCCTGTTTTCTGTTTCAAAATATCTGATGAACCACTGGACGGATTTTAATGAAATTCTCAGAAAGTAATTATTGGCTGAAAAAGGGTTTTTAACATTGCATCACCTAACTTTGTCCTTTCTCAGCACAAAATCATTTTATTTTTATTTTAGTTTAAAACTGTCATGAAAAATGACCAGCAATATGCATTCTTGGTAAGTCTTTAGTATATTTAAAAAAAAAAAAATCTGACTACTTTACAAAAACCCATCTCCAAAATGTTTGTTTCCAATAAAACTTTAAATATATTTCTGTTAAAATAAGGTGAAGTATGGTTTGTTTCGTGGAGAGGCTCTTTTTTCATTGTGTTTCTATCTGCCAATAGTAATCCGACAGAGTCTGACCGCACAGCGAGGGGTACTGTCATTACAAATCCTCGCCTCGCTGCATCTCCTATTGATTGTCTGTATGTCAGGATATTTCAGAGATAAATGTACTCATATGAGAGAAGTTGACCTGCTCTCTGATACGGCAATGAAAGGTTTGTCACTTTCTCATTGAGCATTCATTATGGAGACAAAGAGACTATTTAGAGAAAATTACATGGAGCACCATGGTTGGAGAAAACAGAGATGGTGGAAACAACAAAATAATAATAAAAAAAAGTATGTAACTGTTGTAATTGTTTAAAGGGATTTTTCATATCCAATCAAATAATAAGCAGCTTCACCAAAATTGTATGAGTAAAGTTATATAAACTGGTGAAACAAGGCTGTTTGATTTTTTTTTCATATTAAAGAAAACTGTATATTAAACAAAATTTTTTTTCATTCTCATAATTATAGCCATAAATTAAGTATAGTTCATGCTAAGATCAATTTGATTCAGGGTAATTATTAGGGATTTCTATCTTTGATTAAAGATAAACAAGTATGTATTTGGATACTTTAAACACCCAATAACTCAGGGACATCTTTTGTTATAAGTTTTTAAAACAAAATAAAACTAGCGAAATGGCATTTTCTATGAAAATGCAGTGTGAATGTTGCATGCTGAATGACTTGCTGAAAATTGCTGTAAAAGCTGAAACTGAGTTGTTAAAGCTAAAAGGAGGAAAACACTACCTAAAAGTCAAAAGTAGCAGAATGGTAGCTAAATGCTAAAAGTAGCAAAAGGCTAGATAAAGGTTAAAAGTAGACGAACAACAGCTAAAAGTAGGAAAAGGCTAGGTAAAGTAGCAGAAGGGTAGCTATAAAGTAAAAGTGGCAGAAGAAGACAGAAGTAAATCAAGTTTGCTGAAGCAGATTTCAAAGAAAATGTTTTTGAAAGAATTGAAAAGATCTCAATGTTTTTCTTTGAGGAAATTATTTGTAAAAAATGGTGAACATTTCGAAAAGTATAAAAGTTACAAAACACCAAAAGTCACAGCACACTATTCCCAATTGAGCTGAGCATTTTGATATATGAATAGCTAAAATAGCACAAAGTATGCAGAAGTACTTAGATTGCAAAAAAAAGCAGGAAAACAATAGTGTGAATGCTGAATCAGCATTCTCACAAAAAGTCATTTTTTAAAGATTTTGTATCACATTATTAAAAAATTAATTTAGGTTACTGTCAAAACAAGGTTTGCAGTTCAGTTTTAGGTGGCCTGTATTATGAATCGTTGCTGGAAATTAAGATCAGATATTAAATCAGACTGCTCAACTGGGATTCTCAGGTCTATTCCTGCTTTGACATTAAAGTGTTTGACTTTTGCTTAAAAATGTGGGTGTTAGCAAGGCTAAAAAAAAAAAAGGTTTTCCCTAAGGCTGTATGACAGTCCTCTGCAGCTTAGAGCTTCTCTGATTATACGAATGGCTGCCTGCTCAGGACACCTCGAAGTCTCTCTGGGAGGAAAAGAAGCTTTTCTTTTTGGAGAGAGAAAGACCATATAGGGGAAAAAATCCAAACATAAGAGGTTTTCTAAGCTGTTCATCTTAAACTCACAGAAATATCGCACAGTCTTAACTCAGGCTCTGAAAGATGTTGCAGCTGGTTGAGGAAGAAGAAAAAAAGACTATATAGACGTAACTTGGCTAATTTGGCAAAGGGTAGATTTGGGATCAGCAGGGGTGTTGATGCACAAAAGCTTAGTCTGAATCAGATCTGAACATGTACAGTACGGGGTAGGACAGACAAACATTAGAAATAATGCAAATAATTAAAGGGCTAAGATTCCTTGAAGGAATGCATAGCGCCAAAGGATCATGAGATATTTTGGTAACAGACAGACACACAAACATGCACAAACACACACAAAGACACAGGCAAAAACATTTTCACTTCGCCTTTTCCTTTCAGCAGCAGGTGATAAAAATCAAAATGTCAAATAACTGACATATTTCTGCTCATCCTTCATCGCACAACCACACAAAATAAATACTTTAAAGAAGTTGGGCAGAGGGAATCCAGCTGCTTTTATTAAGGCAAGAATTGTATCAAGCGTAAAGGCTTTTGTATGTGATGATGTTCTGATAACTTGGCAACCTAGGCTTGGTTTAATCTTAGCTGATATGTAGATATAAATTGTGAGATTTATTAAAATCAAAATGAAGCACCCCAGCTTTCTTTTTACATCCATTTAAAATACTTTAAGTCTGAGTTCAGTTTCCTCAAAAACAGCCTGCTTACGTTAAAACACAGTACACTTACTGTTTTTGTGCCACATAGAAACAGCAATACTCTAATAACCACTGAGACTGAATAACTCAAGCTGTCTGCCACTTCCGGTAAAACAAAAACCTGTTGTTGACTAATTCTTTGGAGGTACTGTCAGAAAACATGTCTAAATAGGATCCTTCGTCTGTGTTCCCCCACAGCATATGCATGAAGCTTTAGAGCTAAAACAGCAGCTGCAGACGGAGCATGAGCAATCATTGGGGGCCCTTCACGACAAGCAGAGGGAGATCAATCAGCTGCAAAAGGTACAGCCGTAAGTAAAAACAAAGCTAGACATTAGTCATTGATTTTGTGCAGTGACTTAATTCCAAGGTTTCTTGTTCAGTCATAGATGTGCCGGCAGCCAGCCTCTGCTGTTCTGTGTCACACAGACGTTTACCAGAAAACAGAAAGATCTCTGAAAGGTATACAGGAGCAGGTTTAATCAGAGATGAAGGTCCAGCTTTAGTGCTTTTGATTGTGTGGTAAAATGGTAAAAAGGTTGCCATGCTAGTGTTTGATAAATACCCGCATCCCGTGCTTCTCAGAAAGTAAAACACTTCAAATACCACAAGAAAACTATTCAATGCCAATTTACCAAGAAGCTTTGTCTTTTTCTAAGGTTGGACCAAAATAGTGACTTGACGTGATAGTTGATTATTTAACCCTCCTGAAGCCCTCAAAAGAGAGACAGACAAAGAGAGGTAGAGAAGCCCTTGTAACTTTGGGTCAATTTGACCCAAAGGCCATGGGAGGGTTAAAACTTTCAGCTTACATATATTCTTTAACTCAGGTGATTACAGTAATTTAACTTTAATTGTAAAAATTAGTCTAAATTTGTCTAATTAGTTTTATTGTCCGAAATAAACAAACTTTGTGCTACACAGTGTCATAAAGCAAGATTTGTTGTTTTCTCATAAAAACACTGCTTTCCAAAAGCCTGCTTAAAAGGATTTTGCTTTAAAATTTCATCAAACTATCTATTAAAGTTAGACTTTGATATTTTAAAACTTTTTTCTGATGAAGCAAAGTTCTGTAGAATTTTCCTGCATCTGTTTTTATATTGTTGTACTGACGTTTGTTGGAAAGGATTATAAACTGGTAAAAACAGAATGCAACATATACACCTTTATTTATTCACAATGGAACATTGTAAACATATCAAATGTTGAAAATAAGAAACCGTTTTAAAAAAAAAATCAAGGTGATGTTGAATTTTATGGCAGCATCACATCTCAGATAAGTGGGGACAGGGACAACAAAAGGTTGTAAAAAACAAGTGGTACTAATAAGAAACAGCTTGAGGAACATTTTGCAACAAATTAGGTTAATTGGCAACAGGTCCGTAAGAGGACTGGATATAAAAAGAGCATTTCAGAGAAAATAGAGAAACACAGAGTTCACCAGTCTGTGAAAAACCACAGACGCCCGTTCCTCCGTACTAAAGAGAGAAAGACCATCTGGCCTCTTATCAGTGCACAGTTCAAAAGTCTGCCTCTGTGATGGTATGGGTGTGCATTACTGCCCATGGCAAGGGGAGCATACACATTTGGAAAGACCCCATCAATGCAAAAAGGTATATACAGGTTTTAGAACATGTGCTCCCATTCAGATGACACCTTTTTCAGGGAAGACTTTACGTATTTCAGCAAAATATTGCTAAACCTCATACTGCATCCATTACAGCAGCATGGCTTTGTCTGAGAGAAGAGTCTGGGAGCTGAACTGGCCAATCTGCAGTCCAGACCTCTCAACAACTGAAAGCATTTGGTGCATCATGAAATAAAAAAATCTGACAAAGAAGACCCAGGACTGTTGAACAGCTGGAATCCAACACCAAACAGAAATGGGACAACATTCCCCTCCAAAAACTCCAGCAGCTGGTCTGCTCAGTTCCAAGACATTAACAGTGTTGTTAGAAAAAAAAGGGGATTCTTTACAGAGGGGAAACATGCCCTTGTATCATCCTTTTTAAGATTTGTTGCTGCCATCAAACTCAAAATAATTTTTTTTTATTTTTAAATGGTAGAATTTCTTAGTTTCAACATTTTATATGTTTACTATGTTTCATTGTGAGTAAAATATGGGTTTATGAAATTTGTAAATCATTGCATTCCGTTTTTGTTAACATTTTACACAGTCTCCCAACTTTTATGGAATCTGGGTTGTATTTTCTGGTCTGCAACATACTTTGACACGTAGATCAGTTTCCTTTAATCTGAGCTGTGCCATCAGGAGAAGGTATTTCTCTGTGTACTGGTGCTGTGATGAGTCTTTTCCAGGTTGCTGCGTAGACAGTATGTCAGCTGTGTGGTGTGCAGTTTACCTCTCAGGCTGTGATCACAGTGTCAGCTGTCACTGTGTGTTTCTGTGTGTTCTCTGCAGGCCTGGCTTCAAACTGACCAACAGCATGAAGAAGCAGTACACTTGTTAGAGGTACAGTAACATGAACCAACACTGATCAGTTTTACATCAGCACCATCTTTGATGTTGCTCACTCCGTTTAGAGACTAATGATAAGATGTTCATTTAGTATGAAGTCAAATTTTCTTGGAAAATAAAAGACAGTTTAAACAATTATAATTTACATTTATTCTAAGAACTATATTGGATCTAAAAGGCTTGACTCACAATTTGCAAGATGCAATTTAAAAAAAATACATACCATCCATTCATCCATTTTCTTACAGAAAGCTGGTGCCTATTTCCAGCAGTCAAAATACACACCAACATATCCTAATTATCTTCAACAGCAGAGTGGCATTAGTTTAGCAGATACAAAAAAGCACAAATTAGAATTTTTAGCTGCTGATGCAACATGAAAAGTCATGAAATCAGCAAAATGGTGCAAGCTTCCTCAGGGGTTCACCAGCATCCAGGGAAAATTGTATGCAAACCCATCTTTTAACTGTTGAGATTTGTTTCAGTCTGGCACACAGTGTTGCATTTATCAACACTGTCATCCCTGGAAGAAGAGTTAAAGAATAGATTCTTCTTAGGACAAATTGCTGACTGCACACAAGCTTTCAATAATTGACCTTCTGCAGAGACTGAAATCCTATGAATTACTTAAAAATGAATTCTTTTTGCCAAAAGATTAACACAAGTGCGAAGTGTCCCATGTTAAATAATTCAAAAGTGAGTGAAAAGTCTAAATATCAGAAATTAGACCATTTGACATGACTCTGAATTAGTTATTGTGGGCTTTAATGTTAAGCAACAAAACCAGTTTAATCTGAATGGCAGCCACTAATAAAAAAAATATCCAAAATGTAAACTTTATAGATCTGGTCTGTGATTCTAAACCCCTTTCACAAAGTTTGTGGTTCTGGAAATCCTCAAAAATACTTTGCTGCAGCGTGTTCAATGCTTGAGATTTTGGATAAAGTGCTTGAAAACATTCAAAACCCCAATTGGTTTCATAATACATTGTTGTTTGATTTTAGGGTTTGCTTTTAAAATGATAGAAAATAATCCAATTGTTTGCTCTTGCTGAACACATCATAGAAATCCTGCACATTGGATTTGTACCTAATTTATTGAAAAAGGCTCAACAAGCTGATGGGCTGCCTTTTTCAAATTGTAATATGTAGAAATTTGAGACATTTTTACAAGTAATTAATTAAAACCTGTCAAAAGACTTCAATATTTGGACAGAGGCTTCATTTAGGATACAATGTTTACTGTTAGATAAGTGGCACACTTTGCTTTTTCATTTCTAATCCTTTGATAAAATAAAAAAAATACAACATTTTTGTTCTTTATAGCAAAATAACCTCAGATTTTATGCAATGCAATAAACATTTTTAATAAATATAAGCTGTTTTAACTATGTGCTAATCATCACCAAGTTAAGGTGCTGGAAAAGCTAAAAATACACCCTGAAAATGCTTGAGAAGTGCTTAAATTTGATTTTGGGAAAGGTTTAAAATCTTGTTTTTGAAAAGGTTTCACAAGAAATTTAATTTGTTTTGAACTCCAGAGACACACGCCTTTCCTGTAACACATCGGGGCAACATCTCTGCAGTTAAACGAGTGATATTATTTAAACCTTGTCTTTCAGGAAACTGCTAGTGATAAATAATGTAACATTATGGTTTTTGTTTTTGAGTCATCCATCAGTATTTTTAAACAACAGCTTATGTTGCCTTGTTTTTCCTCTCTGTGGAGGTTTTTTTGTTGTGTTTTAGAGTAACATATAACTTCAGAGGTTTCTGTGGGTTTCGTAGCATCAGACTGACAGGTCCCATTAACGGAGCTCCTGGGCTGACCGTGTCCCTGTGATCAAACAGCCAACCTGCTGTGTTTCATCACTGCCTTTTTTCAAGATGCGTGTCACTGCCTCATCTACTGGAAATCATTTTCTAATTTTACCCTAAATCCCTCCGTGACAATGGCTCACTCGCTCCTTTGAGTGCAGTTCAAGTGAGGTCGTGTTATTATCCATCGGAAGCACTTTAATACGATTTTACTGAGCAAGCAGACCGAGTTTGGTGCAGACAAACAGTGTGATGAGAGAAATTTAAACTCTTCAGTCAAGCAGTTTTTTTTTTTTTCTGTGTTGAATCTGTTGAATCTTTTTCCCCCCTACAAGCCTGTTTATATTTTACTAACATGCAACCATTTTTGCATTTTTATTTCAAACGTAAACCATGTTGCGTTTGCTAATTCTTTTCACTTTGACATACCAACAGCATGATATGCCCTTTTAAGTTTCTCTTACATTCATTTTGTGTTGACTCTTGTTTTTCATTGCTTTCCTTCTCGTTTTTTGCATGTTTTTTTTTTATCATCATTATGATATTTTCTTGTTTCTTTCTTTTGCTTCTTTCTGATTCCCCCCTTTTTTGTCCAAACAGAACAATAACGACAAAATGTTTCAGGTATTTATTTTCCTCCCTGATTGGTTTCTTCTCTCTTTTACACATCACCAAAGCTCAACAAAGACTGATTGTTACTTAGTCTATAGAAAAAATGTCTTAGATCATCCTTGACTTCCACAGATTGGATCTTTATGGCATAATTTGAGTGTGTTATATTTGAGTAGATGAGAAAACCTCCTCATGCCTTGATTAGACTGCTGAGGTTTCAATATAACATTACGCCAGAGCTCAAAAATGGTTCTTTAGGGATCCTTTTGTAATTAGGTCAGTGCTCAATCAGCAATAATAGATAAAACAGCTATTCTTTCGAGGGCCCATTTCTGTACAATTACATGTGATGAATTTAAACCTACCGGGCTTTCTGTTATTTTTTTATTATCCCTCCTGTTGCTCAAGGTGACCATTTCTTCCCTTTCCCTCCTTTGTCAAAGGTCAAGCTTTGTGACCTGGAGCAGAAATGCAGGTCACACAGTGAACACTTCCACCAGCTGTCCAAAGAGCTGCTGAGCTTCCGTTTGCATTCGGAGCCAGTGGAGATCCTTATACAAAATCGTTCCATCCCACCATCACAGATCCTTTCCTCTCTGGAGGAGAAACTCTCAGAGGTCACTGTTGAATTTGGAGTTCACTCAAAGACAGGTGGGTCAGATTTGAGCTAAAACTCAAACTCAGTTTTCAGCAATATTTCCAGCAACATATATTCAAACTGTCATATTTTCTATTACTGTTTGTTGTTTCATGAGTATTCATTATTACCTGCCGCTGAAAGGCAAAGGTGGACAATGAGTTTTACTCGTGTGTGTGTGTGTTCATGTGTCTGCCTGTTACCAAAAGTTTTCATGAGACTCTCAAAAAGTAACTACTGAATGTACATCTGCAGCTGATTACTTTTTGTAATCATCTTGGTTCAAGATGTCTGCCACAGCAAACTGAACTTAAAAAACACAAAAATGTCCATAACTCTGTCAATTTCACAGGTATTGAGCTAAAATCTTTTAGTAGCTGAGTCATGCTCAGCACATAATCTGAGTATGACATTTTACGATACCGCATGAGATTGCTTATAATGTTATTTTCAAGGTTTGACCAAATTGATAGCAACATTTCTCAACATAAGGTGATCTTTGTTTAAAACTCTGGCATGAAAAGCAGTGGGCAATATGCATTCTTTAAGGAATGCTAGTCCTTTTATTATTGGTATTATTATTCATCCATCCAATTGTCCTTCAGAAATGGACACCCTCAATGATAATACTGCTTTTTCATGATCATAGTCTAATTTAATTGCTGAATTGAATGTGATTTAATACTTTTGTATTTTCACAGCTTGTTTGTCATTCTGAAAATCCAGCAGTTATAGCCATAAAATTGGTGCAGATTTATACATGCAGACACAAACACAAGTTCTTTGAAGCACTGGGAATTCAGATTTTTCTTCCCTGTCACCTAAAACCCAACACTCTAATGCTTTTGTACCTAATGACATTACTGAAAAACCACAAGAACCCTGCGATGCAGAGGATCCATGCTGAAATAATGATTTCCTCAAGTATTTCAGCTGTTTGCACTCATAGAATAAATATGTTTTTATATTGGATTTCCTGCCTTTTCCAAATGTGCTTAATCCCCATGAGTGCTATTTAAGGACATATATGTATTGCAGATGGAAAGTGCAGATGGAGATGGAGAAGCTTTTTGCCATGAATGGTCTTAAGTGCGTCATTGCTTAAAGAGGCAATCAATGGGTGTGGAATGAGCAGCAAATGGGAGCAGGAGGAATGACAGCTGCTCTTTATGTGATATTTACATCAATGTTTCCCAGGTGATGAGAATGCAGCAAACACTCCGCCACTGATCTCCCAGTTTTTGCCCTGCCCCACGCAGAC
Source organism: Kryptolebias brasiliensis (assembly GCA_028566095.1). Taxonomy (NCBI): domain Eukaryota; kingdom Metazoa; phylum Chordata; class Actinopteri; order Cyprinodontiformes; family Rivulidae; genus Kryptolebias; species Kryptolebias brasiliensis. The sequence goes on from JAOXNZ010000038.1 coordinate 18,802,655, forward strand.
TGGAGACGGTGAACCATCAGAATCACTGTCTGTCGAACCCAGCACCGTGACAACGGACCGCTCCAGCAGCCCTCGAAAGCCTCCCCCATCAGAGGTGCCTCTGAGTGACACCACATCAGCAGCACATTCATGTTTAAATATATATATATATATATACTTTCAAGTTCATTTTAGGATTTTAAAGCAACAGTTTAAATATTTTGAACTGTAGTTCAATTAATATCTTATTTGTTGCAGGTAGTAGCTCTTTGAAAATTTCAGTTTGGAGAGATAGTTTATTTTTAGACCAGACTGACAAACTAACAGCTAATCCGAGCAGGGCCAAGACCAAAGTGGATTGGTCCTGTAGCAGTTCATTCAAAGGCTACTTTATAAACCTTTACACTGCCATGAATTTCACTCTACATGGTTATTTCAGCAGAAATATTATGACATTCCTATCTGAAGTGCCCCAGGCTGCATGGAAATTGCTACAATTAGCTGGTATTTGTGCTTGCAAATATTCATAGCATTTTATCTAGATAACCATGTAATGGGAAATTGGCTGTGGTGTAAAGGTTTATAAAATAGTGTTTGGATGAACTACTATGAATTTTTTTATACTGGAGTATGGCAGCAATCCACTTTGGTCTTGACTGCATTCGGATTAGCTGTTATACCTGGTCTATCCAGTCAAAACTATTCTATATTTTTCCAAGTTAAGGCTGTTTAAATTGTCATTTAAAATATTCATAGTTCACAACTTATTTTAAATTTTAAACTTAGTCGGTTAAGATCTGCAACAGACTTCTTTGCCCATTTTCGAGTATTACCGATGATTAGAAAACTCATATATACAAAACTCTAACCTTTAATTACTCTAACTACTAGATGGAGGATGAGACCAGCCCATCACCCAGGTCCAAACCTCGCTACACAGGCCAGGTCCGCCTTTGCACTGCCCGTTACAGGTAAATACAACAAGCACTATGACATTTATGTTTCTTTACTGTATGCACTCGTAACATATAAGAGTACATCTTCATCGTAAATTGAACACATTCTTTGATCTTTTCTTCTTTAAGTTATAATCCTTATGATGGACCTAATGAGCATCCTGAAGCAGAGCTTCCTCTTGTGGCTGGAAAGTATCTGTACGTGTATGGAAACATGGATGATGATGGCTTCTATGAAGGTGAGTGAGAAGATAAAGCTGTAAGGTTGTGTTTAAGTGGTCTTTGAGATGTAAAATACCAGCAGAATTAGTTGCCAAGTCTAAATATTGCAGCACAAAGAACAAACATTTGTGTTTGAGTCTCTAAGTCTTTTGCAGAAGACAATGTTCACCAGCCAAAACACATACACATAATGTGTACATCATTATGCATTCTTATAAGACATAAAAATGCCAAAAAGTTTGCATCAACTCTCATTTATTCCTCATTTAAGTTGTTTTATGTGGACTTTTCTGCTTTAGATCTGAAGTCGCTCATCATCCATTTTCTCTCACCTCATCTGCGGAGCATTTTCTAAACAACAAAATGTACGTTAATTTTTTTTTGTGGCTGTTCTCAAGATGAGTTTGAGGCTTCTTGTATTGCAAGGTTAAGATGAAACAACACAGCTCCATCAAACCTTAATGTAAAAGAACTGTAGTGCTGATGCAGTCATTTCTGTAAACACTGCTACAAAGACAGCTCTTGCTCTTGTGTGGCAGTTTGCATGACTCGTCACCCTTGTTCTAAAAATGTCCGTCATATGCCTTCTGGCTTCGTTCATTCTGTGACCTCAGCTTCGGCAGTGCTGGCTGTCACCATGAAAACTTTCTGCACACTTTCTCACAACTGCTCACAGGAGTGAATCCCTTTCTAATCTATTAAGAATGATGAAGGCTTCTCCGTCAGAGGCAACCCTGATCCCCCTAGCCAGCGATTGTGCAGCCAACACCGCCTGTCGTAGTCACGGTGGTGCTCAGCTGCAGTGATTCATTAGCTGTGGGCGGTCGAATTGCACGCTACTGTGGAGGAGCTCTGTATTTACCACACAGGAGGAAGACTTGGGCCTCAGACCAAGCTGTTGACAAGATGGGACTGTGGTCTTTTTTAGTGTGATGACTAATCCAGTGGGGCTCAGCTTAATCATCAGCACACACAAACTGCACACAACTCTCACACTCACATATACATGAACACACAGACACAAATGGTCTTAAGGTTTCCCAGGCATCTGTGGATAAGGATAAGATGAGAAGACGCAGAGAAACGTCTTGCTTTTGGGTAAAATTGCACAGAAAATCAGAACCGTTTTCTTAGTTTGAAGTGACCACGTCATCTGCATCCTCTGAGGTGTTCCTGGAAATGTTTAAAAGCACCAGCTAAGGTTCAAGTTCTTCGAAAAGTTGAAAAGGAATGTTTTTTTGGTTGTTTTTTCACTGAAGGGAGTATGAAATGTAGCATTAAAGAGTCAAATGGTAAAAATAAATCACAGAGAATAGCATATGCACATATCTCATGTTTTACTGAGCCATTTGTTAATTAGTTTTAATGATGCCACTGCCTGGCTCTACTTTTTGTCTTGTTAAAAATGTTTAACATTTGGGGTACCACAAAGGGAGGCTACACTTTCTTATAGCAATATTTCCTAAATGTTGGTATCCATCCATCCATCCATCCATTTTCTTTACCTGCTTATCCGTGCATCATCATGGGGGACCTGGTGCCTATTTCCAGCAGTCATTGTTTGAAAACCAGGGTATACCCTGGACAGGCCGCATGTCCATCACAGGGTCACATAGAGACAAACAAAATCATCCACATTATCATTTACATGTAGCAACAATTTAGAGTTACCAATTAACATAATATGTATGTTTTTGGTTTGTGAGATGAAACCGTAGAAAACCCACGCATGCATAGAAAGCAAATGTAAACTCCACACAGAAAGGCCCCAGGTGGGAAGTGAACCTGCAACCTTCATTTCTATGCTTCCAGCACTTGGTTTTCGCTCATTAATATGAATAAAGAGGACAAATACTCATTCGTCTTATACATCTGTCTTTCTTTTCCTGTCTAAATCACAGGGGAGCTTCTGGATGGCCAAAGAGGACTTGTTCCTTCCAACTTTGTGGAATTTGTCCAGGACAAAGAAAAACCAATTGGGCAGGGAGGGGAAGACTTAGGCTCTCTAGACCACACACCCCTGGCTCTGATGACAGTGGATGGAGGTGCCTCCCAGGATGGTTTCCTGGCTTCATCTGGTGCCCTGGTTCCGTGTAGCAACGGGACAGGGGGTCCCTTGGACCCTGAGGACCTAGTTGAAGACGTTGTGCCTTACCCCCGTAAGATAACCCAGATCAAGCAGCTGGCACGGAGCGTTATTGTGGCGTGGGAGCCTCCGCTAGTGCCTTTGGGCTGGGGGAACATCTCTGGCTACAATGTGTTAGTGGATGGAGAGCTTCGGGCCAGTATACCATACGGTGGCCGGACCAAGTGCTTGCTTGAGAAGCTAGACCTGGACGGCTGCATCTACCGGGTATCGGTGCAGAGCGTCACTGATCGGGGTCTATCAGACGAGCTGCGCTGCACCTTACTAGTGGGGGCCAATGTGGTGGTGGCACCATGCGGTCTGCGGGTGGATGACATCCAGCGTGACACTGCCGAGCTCTCCTGGTTGCCTAGCAACAGTAACTACAGTCACACTGTGTACTTAGACGGGGCAGAGCATGCAGTGGTAAAGCCAGGAAGGTACAGACTGCGCTTCCTCAACCTGAAACCTCTGACGGTGTATAAAGTGACGGTGGCGGCACAGCCTCACCAGGTGCCCTGGCAGCTGCCCCTGGAGCAGAGGGAAAGAAAAGAGGCTGGGGTAGAGTTTTGCACTCAGGCTGCAGGTCAGAATTACATATTTTTACACACACACATAAAAATATCAGTAATAAGTTCACAAGCAGAAAATTTATTTTAAATGTTTTTAACAGTCGTGTTGGTATGGCATTTTTGGTGTGCTTAGACCATGTTTTTTCAATTTATTTTATAAAGTAAAGTCATTTTAAATGCCTATTCTGTGATGTCGGAGAGTTTGGGAACATGTTTCCTTATGATGATATTGTTGTGTATTGTATTTTGTCCAGGCCCAACACCATTTTGCAGAACAGGTCAGAATGAAACATCAGTGCTTGGCTACCTCTGTTTTACCACTAAATGATATAGAAAGCCAGTAGACAGAGCTGTCATTACTATTATACCCTTAGGAGAGGGATGATTATCACATATTTTTCATTTGAATGCAATCACAAGAGGCATGTGGGTAAAATGGTATTTGGTTCAAGAATCATTTTTCATTTCCAAACAATACTGTAACTCATGTGTCCTTTCAAATTTAAACACAATTTATTGTTTGAAATTCATTTGTAATTTTGCCCAGGTTTGCCACACAAAAAATGTCAGTAATTAAAGAACATTTAGGAATGATAAAATACAATCTCAGTATATACTCTGACGAGCCATTTTTCCCATCTTATATTCTAAAATAAGCAGTTTCATAAGAAAATAGTGCCCCTCAACTGTGTGTTGAATTACTCTTTTGTCTTTTGTGCATTTATTTCTGCTTGAATGTAGATGGGCATGCATATTCTAGAGTTACATTGAAGCAAAAGACAATGCTCCGTTTCTCAACATTATAGCTTCTGCATGTGTGGATGGAAGAAACAGAGCACATGTTGTTTTATTCGTTGCTCAAAATCATGTGATGTTTTAATACAAACTTAAGAAGTATTGTTCCCACATTATTTACCTAAATTAGTGATACACTGAGTAGATTTCATATCAGACGTCAGTTTGGTTATGGAGTATTTAAGGTTCTAAAGATTTTGATGTAGAAACAGAGTGAGCTATCTTTTTCTGAAATGACACATTTAAAAACAACATGCAATATCTACAGAGGTCACCCTAACAAGTTTCTGCATGTGTCTCCACAAAATATTTATAAGCTGTTATGTAATATTGCACAAATTTAAATTTAAATTGCAAATTGCTAAATGCATCAGCTTGTACAGTAGCCCCCCCCCTTTCCTCACTTCCTCATTTATATTTGTGTTTCTGTGCATGTGTGTGTATACTTGTTTGTGCATTAAAGGAATGCTTCACTATTTTTATCATAAATTTTATGTCAGGGATTTTAAACAGCAAACTATTGACAGATCATTTTTTGAAAATCTTACAAATGATTTCTCACCTTCCAGGCCCACCGCTGCCTCCCCTCGATGTTCAGGTGCTCTGCGGGCAGGCTCCAGGGGTCCTGCAGGTCCGCTGGAAGCCCCCCGTCCTCTCTCCCACAGGCACTTCTAATGGGGCAAATGTCATTGGCTACGCAGTCTGCACTAAAGGACAAAGGGTGAGTAAGCATGTCTTAGTAATACTTTATCCTTTAGTTTATTTTGTTGAAGGACAATGTAGAAAGTGATGATGAGGAGCTAATCTTAGTTTCAAGGCATCACTGAAGATTTAGAGGGAAACACGTTATTATCAGTGAACATGCAGTTCACAGATACAATATTAAAACTGGTGACATTATAACAAATGTTTAATCACATTTAATCCACCTAAAGCAGCAATAATATACATCACAGCTGGGATGCTTTTAGCCTTTGTCTTTAACATTATGTCATCTGTGCCATTGTACACACAGTGGTACCACCTGCTTGTGGTTTGTGTTTAGTGCACGGCTTTCATTCTGGGACATGAAACGTCTCTCACCCCCTCTGGTGACTGCTAACGTAAATCAAAACACTTAAATCACCTCAACTCTGCAGTCGAATTATGCTTCAGAGCTGCCCTCTGCTGGTTGAAAGCTTTCAGGCGTTAATTTACCTGCTCCTCGGTGTAAAACAGGTCTTTTGAGTATCTGAGCTTTGTTTTGTTTTTATAATTTTCAGTTTTCTGATAGTGAAACACTGGTTGAAGTGTGACCACATCTGCAACTGCTAATATTTAAATCAACCCAGCAGTATAATATTTCAGGTCCAGTTATGTCATGACTCCAAAAGGGGAAAAAAAATCTTAGAAAATAATCATGAGGTGTCTTTGCTTTACAAATAAACCTTTATTTGTTTTCTAATATTTTTATTTTATTTTGTATGGACAATTGTCCTGAGCATGGTACTGTACTCAGTGGACATTGCAGAAAAAGATTCATAAATATTTGACTTAAAACTGATTAAAACTAAAGTACAGATTATAGTGCCTGCTGTGTTAGATAAATACTAACTAGCAAAAATGCTCATGTGAGTCATAGAGAGAAGAGAACTACAGGATTTCAGACAAAAGGAGATTCACTCTTTGAAATGCTTCATTTGAGCTTGTTCTCATTTATTACTCTGCCATTAAAAAGCTTACTGAACAACTTGTCTGTTTGAATCATGATAAAATAAGTTTGATTTAATGTGGAATACCCCATTTAGTGTGTGTAAAGATGTACTTCTAGCATGAGGCAAAATAGTATCCACATTAGCCATGCAATGTGCCAACACTAAGGATTATTCTGTTTTGTAGCAATACTGGCATTGATGTATGGATTCAGTTCTTTTTCCTTTTGCAGCCAAACAACAGAATCTTTAGGGTGATGTGCTGAGCTGATATGTTTTAAAGTTAAGTTGGAAAAAGCACGTATTCTGCAAAAAATTGTGCCTGTTCAGGGTTAGTGTTTCTCAGCCTTTATTGGGGATGTTGGGCTTTAAAACATGTTAATTAAAACATATATATCACATCTTTTTTGCTGCATGCTTTGATGACAATAACATATTTTTGTTTTAAATCCAGATAGCTGAGGTGTTAGTCCCAATGGCAGACTACGTTACTATTGATCTGACGAGGATTCAATGCCTGGAGGCCAGAGAGGTCATCGTTAGGACACTGTCAGTCCAGGGAGAATCCCAGGACTCCCAAGTCGCCGTCATTCCAAACAACCTGCTTGTGCCTCTACCTCCAATTCCCCTGCCAGCGCCAATGCACCCTCACGCAGGACCCCCTCCACACCCTCACCCTCACCCTCACCCTCA
>JAOXNZ010000038.1:18836168-18854233 GCA_028566095.1 Kryptolebias brasiliensis
AATTTTATCTATCTTCTAAATTGCTTTTTTATAAAAAAAAAAAAAAGATTTTCTGTTCTGTTAATACTGATTCAGTTCCAATTTTGAGTTAATTGTTAATTTCCACCTATCCAAAAGGAAAAATAAATGTCTTTATAACTTTGTAACTTTGTTAGTCTCATAAAAAGTTCTCTACAAATAAAGCCTGACTGATTATTTGGTGGAAAAATACTCAAAAAATATTGGGAGTTTTTCAGAAAGTAAAAAATAGACACACAGTCTTTATTTAATAAACCTGCAGTCATGGAAACCCACTGATCTGTCACCTTGCGCACATTTCATTTGGCCAAGGCTCCCTCTCCGCCCCTCTTATACTGGCGATTAGACCCACGTGGGTCAGCTTAATCTGACCGACTGCACATGTTTACTGATTTCCCATCATGGGAAGAGTCCCATGTCTGATGCTGTCCTGTCCTATCACCCATCAGCTGCACTCCCACAGGGGTTTAGAAAAAGACTTCGCTCATCTTTTGGAAGAAGGAGACGCCACATTTAAAACTTTTTTTTTCCACGTGAAGGACAGTATTTAAGTGGATACAAAAGTGAACAAGGATTTACTTTTTCTCACTTCATCCTCTGCTATCAGAGGAAGTAAACTTAACCGGACAGCAGGCAGTGTAATGATTTGTCTGCAGCTGCGTGTGCGCGCGCAATCCCCAGAGCTCGGTGCGCACTCAGAGCAGAGTGCATGATCAGAAGCTGCAACTTTATCAAAATGATGCTCAACTTTCCACTTCGCTCACTGTTTCCACTTGTGGCAGTTTTTACAGCTGTTAAAGGTGAGCCTTCTGCTTTTGATGAAAGATAAACTCTTTGTTTTATTTCTTGTCTGGTTTAAAAAGATTTGTAATTTTTACAGAAGCAGACCCGGAAGGTTCTACATAACTGGGTTGGCAGTAGCCTCTAGGCTTCAGCTGCAAGAGAACTGTATATAGTAGATTAAAATAGAAACATTTTTTCCTGTTTTTTCCCCCTACATTTTATAAGGGGATAAGTTTACTAAAAGTTTATGCAACTGATGCAAGCCTTAAAAAAGAAGTATTTACAGAAGATTCAAGCAATTTTGCAGAAAATCCCAGATTTTTGTCTTTATTTATCGGTTCATGAGGCTATCAGGTTGGAAATGTCGGTTTTGTCTGGTTTTGTGGTTATAACCCATGGCCTCATCCCATTTTTGTTATCCCTCTGTCTAAATGAAAGCGACAGCAGGCTCTCCAGGCTTCATCTGTGGGATTAAAGAGGCCTAAGGCTGAGGTTGCACAGCTGTTTCTCTGGTTGTTTAAAGATAACCTGCATCGGGAACTACGAGGCCAGGCTGTCTGCATGTGATACCACTAACATGCAACAAACCACTATTTCAGATTGGCTGGGATTCTATCTATGCAAGAGATCTGTGTGCATATTTTTCATCATGCATGTGCTGAGTTTCTGCTACTGCAGGACCCAGCTGCGTCTCAGATGCATGTCTAAGTAATAGGGTTTGACTCTTGATGTCTTCTGATCTTGATGACCAACTTAGCAGCCTTACTTTCCAGAACAGCCACAGATGTGCTGCTTCCCATGTCTTAAGTTTTATTTATCATTTATTTGACATCGAAAAAAGTTGATAATTAAAAACCTAATATTAGATCATTACATTGATGGACAGCACCGTTCATCAGTACTGTAATCAATTTGTCAGATCAAAGGGAAAAATAAATATTTCAGACTGTTTTCATTCTTGTTTTCTTCATTCAGGGAATTGCTTTGACCTTCAGCATTCTGTATGTTATAAATTATGATGACAAATTTAAACAGCTGGATTTACAAGCTGGTGCACTCAGACATCTCTCTCGTGCCTTTCAGAGTAGAATAATGATAATCCAGACGGCAATTACAGTAAACTAGACAGCACAAACATCTGGCGTCAAAAAGCACTTATCAAATGCGTAAATTAAAACAGCAGTTTATTGCAAAGAACTTTTTAGATAGAGAAGCTTTTTATGTGTTTTTTAGGTAGAATAAACTGGTTATTCTATAAAAGCTAAATTATAAATTAAAGACCTAACACTCCTTGAAGAAATGAATATCATTCGATACCTTTAATGCAAAACTTTTAGATAAAACAATGAAACAACTCAGTTCACCTGAATCCATGCTTTAGATACTTATTGCCTGACTTTGCCTTTCGGCAGCGTATGATAATTATCTAAAGCATGGATTCAAGTGAACTGAGTTATTTTGATGATTTATGAATGCAGCAAACATAATAGAAATCAGTTAATACATTTTGAAAGGTGTGTTAATCTACAAACTAATCTACAAATTTTTCTGTGTCTGTGTTACGGGTCTTTCTTGAATATGATACTACCTGTCCAAATAAAAGTAAATAAAAAATAGATAAATAAATAAATACTGATAACAGTCTGAGCTTTATTCAGTACATCTAAAATCACATTACTTGGGAGAAAAACAATATGTACCAAACTTTGTTTTGGTCTACTTTAATATTGCTTTAAATCTGCCATATAAAAATTGTGAGATTTAGCCAATATCAATTTTGAGCTTTTTTCTGTAATTTATTCAATCATCAGTCCAATCATAGGAATCAGCAACATCTTTTTTTTACCTCTGACTACTACCTGTTCAATGCTAAGTTTGACATATGTTCAGAATTCTCTTTTCAGTCAAAGGGGGAATCCTATTTATATGTAAATGAACCCATGACATTAAATGTGTTTGAATATCAGGAAAAAAATTATTTAAATTCTTAAACCTTTTGAGAATCAGAGATTTAGCTTTAGCCAAGGTTTTTGCCAGCTTTTAAAATAAGTACAAATCATTCACACATAAGTCCTGCAGCATTTCTGCTTTAAAAATTGCAAAAATACTTAATTGTCTTTGGCAGCGGGAAGTGGATTCTGTCACATCTAACATTGGACAGGGGCAAAGTCATTATGTGGACTGTAAAAGAGCAGCTTTTCAGGACTTACTGTAGATGTTGCATTTAGTACTGCTTTTATTGCATTACATGGTCTTATGTCAAGTGCACACAGTAAACATGCAGTATAGGAACAAGTACAGCAAAGTGCTTAGTACCACAGAATATGACATAAATGTTTTTGCATACAATTACTATGCTTTAGTGGAAGAAATTGTACAATGTGTACAATCTGCAAGCCAGTTAGCAGTAGTAAGCATTTGTGACTGAGCCATTTATCTGCTTGAACATTTCACAGGAACAACCTGTAGATTTTTCCCATTTAGGAATATTATACTTAATAGTTATAAAAATACATTACATGGTCTTTGTCCTACTTCAACTATAATGAGTACTGTCACTGTCAAATGCAGTGAGAATAGAAAATTTCTCCTCAGATTTTGGAAAAAGGAATAAAAAGTTTGTATGTTTGATTCTAAACTTCAGTGTCTGTTCTTTTGTTATTTTCATGTCATTATAGGAAACGAACCATTTTTAAAAAATCTCTTTGTGGCCTTGTCCACACGGACATGCTGCTTTTCTAAAATAATCTTTTTTTTGTCATTTCAAAAAATATTCTTGCAAACATGGTATTGTTTCTACAAAAGGTTTCTTCCATATGGAAATGCAAAAAACAACCCAAAATCCTGTGGTAACTATGCCAGCCCTGTATGTGGTGCTGTGACACTGCCATGAAAGTACATGAAAAACAGGAATCAAGATGTGATGCAGGCGCATACAGCTTACATGTTGGATAAGAACTGTAAACACAACAAGAAGGTCTGACGACTGACCCTGTGTCACATTAAACCACAAAACCACAGATTCAGGACAGTGAGAGTGGACTGAGAGTCGTGTCTAAATACTCAAACATAAAGGCTGCTTTACAGCTTTTTTTTTTAAATTTGGTGCAATAATGAGGGATTTTTGCTCTGCTCTATTCAAGGCAATGTTATTGTTCATCAGTTGTGTCTGCTCATCGGAGGTATACAGGTTTTGCTGGGGTTGAGGAACTAGCATCGGCAACAAAAAGCATCTAATCTATCATTATTGTTACAGCCGTCATGCTTGGGGTTGTATGTGAGGCAGGAGGTGGGACTATGACATTATTGTTTTCAAAAGGATGTGTTTTGGCTGTCTAGACATAAACATAAGGGTGGTGTTTCAGGTATTTTTTTATTCTGGAACTTTAAAAAAAAACAAAAAAACAAACCAAAAACTAGTTTTATGTCTCCAAAAACTGTTTTTCTGAGGAGGTCTGAGTCTCATTGCTCATGGTTTCTGTTGATGACCCATTGTTTCAACCCGCTTATTAATTTTAACTCAGTCCATTTGGCATCAAACCCAAGCCCTTTTAGATATTTGTATCTTCAACTTTGAGCCATTCTTAGCTCTTCATCTCTCTGCCATCTTCATTAAAAGTTTGCTTTTGTTGTCACAGACTAAATTTGTGAGTAAATGTCAGTCATAATAGCAAATTTGACACCAAAGGCTAAAATTTTAGTTAAAATAGCAATATAATGTAAAAGTTTCTGCCTGATTTATTTATTTTTCTGTCCATTCTTCTCTTTCAGTTGTTGAGAACCAGAAACCTGCTGAGGAAAAAGAGATATTCTCTCCCCCATCCCCTGTTTATCCAGCTGTCAACTTTCAGATCTTCAATGCAGACCATGTGTTTCTGAGACAGAGCAGTCCGGAGCCATCAGGGAACTCCAGTCTGAAAGTTCAGGCTAAGACTTTTCTCATTACCAGTCCAGGTGCTGGGATCCTTCAACCAGCTATCAAGGCATCATATGGCCCCTTAGCCGTAGATACCACCATCCCTCCTGACCTGCTCCTCAGTGGACGCAGAATTCTACCTGTCATTTTGGTTCGCCAAGTTCGTTCCTCGTCCCCGGTTGTCAAGATCCTCTTCCACATGCCTACAGAAAGTAATATCACTTTGAGCCAAGACACATTAGTCTCAAAAGAAGATAATGAGAAGAAAAATGATGGGGATAAGGCCAAGGATGGAGCTCACTGTGTGACAGCTTATGCTTTCTGGGAAACAAGGGAAGTCCGTGGGGCTTGCCTGGTGTTTCCAGGGGGATTCTGTGTGGCACAACTAAAGCTAGAACCATCTTGGTTCAGCTCAACCAGCAGATCTGGAAGCTCTAGTAAGGAAGCAGAAAGAACAGAAGGAATTAAGGGACTTCAAGGGAATCTTGTGGAAGTCTACTTTCAGAGCAGAAGGGACCAGACTGGCCAGTGCACTCCACAAGATAGTCTGCAGCGAGTAGGAGTGGGACGTGGGAGAGACTCTGGGGGATCTGGAACACCTATGAGAAGGATTGGAAGTGTCACTCTTATCAAAACTCCATCCGGCAGCCCCACATTTTTTCGACTGAGACTGGGAGGAGCTGTGATGATCCAAACTTCTTCCAAGCCCCTGAAGACCACAGATGTGGCAACCTTCTATGTCTTTCTGCCAAGTACATCTACTCTGGAAAATTTCACACTTAGGTGAGCGATCTTCTGTATTTTTCTTTGACAGGTTCCTTTTAAAAGAATGTTATAATCATATTTACTTTATAGTTTAAAGAAATGTAAATGGCTACCAACTGCAAGGGCAGTTTTTAAATCTCTGGCTTCTTAAACTGGCCTTGGGAAAAACACTGAGCACCACATTGCTCCTGCTGTGTGAAAATGTGTATAATAAAAAAAGCACTGGGTAAGTTAAAAAAGGAAAGACTTAGAGATGATGAATGAGGTGCCTGGGTGCCACTCTTGAAAATAGTTGACTGTTTAACTCTTTAAGTAATCAAATTAAATAACCAATGGCAAGTCACATTTGGTATTCAAACTGAGTTTTATAAATGTTTACAGTCTTATTTCCATAACAGGTAATGACTTTTCTTCACTGACCAATGGATTTTTTCACTAATAACTTTTGTCTGCTCTCTAAAAGTGTTTAACATCCCACATTTTTATTCAAACAATGTCCATTTATTATTCAAGATAATATTGAATTGAGATATAAATTCATTTTCATACATTGTATTTTGTGATGTAAAGGGAGAGCTATTTGGCTCTTTAAACTGAGATTTTCCAGGAGCACACTTCAAACAATTAATTGTACTTGCAAAGAAACTCAAATTGATTTTTTTGTTGAAAAAAATATTACTGTCACAACAACCAGTATGCCAGTTTTGATGCATTCTGCTCTTTTTCAGCAGTGACTAGAAAATAATGCCATATGGTGATGTCTCTTGTACAATTAGTATACATGCTCTGGTTATATTGACATCATGACCATTTACATATAAACATATTGGGGATAACTATTGGTGTGTTGGCTTCTTGAAGAAGTGCCCCATTTTATACTGGAATAATTGATAACTGCTACTTCTTGCATCATCAAATTCGGGGCTAGGGCAAAAAGCTAACACAAGGAAATCAGCTTGAATGTAAATGCTGTGCTTTGTAAAAAAACAAAAAACAAAAGCAAGTTGCAGCCCTTTGGGTTGCTAATGGTTGATGATTAAATGTGAGCGTTGTCTGTTTTACACTAAGGGCTGTATGCATATTTTTACATATATCTAAGTCAAATAAAAATGGCAAATATGCAGGAAATGTGGCCAGCTAAAGGTTACCCAGAAGTGTCGGGTTTTAAGTATCAATCAAAGAAATCCCAGTAATCACTGGTCTCTGTAGCCAACAGAACTGAGATTAGAGCTTAGAAGGAATTACATAAAAATAAATTGTTTCTGAAACATTTACAGTACACGTATCCACACTCAGTATTCAAGGTGTATGGTATATTTTGAGCATATTCATGAAGGATAAGCTCCATGCATTTAAACGATAACTTAAGGCTCTTAAACACTGATGGGACTCATCATCAAGGCCATGTTGTAAAATGCATGAATGCCAGAGTGACTTGTGTTGTCTGCCAGTTACCGGCTGCATAAATTTCCAACACATTGTGCCTTCCCCAGCATCACTGTTAGTGGGGGGAGTTATGGGGAGCACTCTTCCATAAACAGGAAAATAATTGGCAAATGATTCACTGGTTTTCATATCTCAACATCCCACTAACATTTCAACAAGGTTTTGTGGTTATTTGACTTCATAAATATTGCATCTGTTTAATAGAGCAGGAAAACAAATAACTAATCTTCTTAACTCCTCTGAGTAAAACTGAACTTAATATAAAAGCAGCACTGCCATGATGAAACAGACTTCAAACCATTTTCAAAGTTTCTCTGTGCTGCTGCTTCAGTGCACATTGTTGGGTGGGTTCAACTCTTCTTCATTATAATGCCTCAGATCAATAAGAGAAATAATCCTTTTTTCCCAAAATTTTGAACTTGGAGTAAAATGTAAATAAAAACAAAATATATTAATTTGTTTTTCATTTTAACTTTAATATTGATGGAAAATAGTACAAATGCATAAAAATTGAAACTGAGAAAACATATAAAACATACTTTTAATGTTAAATTTCAAATATCCCATTAGATCCAACAGATGTTTTAAAATAATTGGAACAAGGTTATGTCCACCATGTTGCATTTGAAGGGAATGCAATGAAACAAGTTAGCTGGGCTTTCTCATGTTTGCCAGCTTGATAAAACCTAAACCACTTGGATGAAACAGGACTATTATGATTATGATCTTCCTCAGACTCTGTTTCACATAAAAATAATTGTGTTGTACATAATTTTATATTTTTGTTTCCCACAAAAATCTACAATGCTCACACCAAGAAAAGTTATACAAACCCTAACCCTAACAAACAAAAACAAATTGCCCTGAAATTTAATTTACATGAATAAATGTTATCATGTATGGAAAGATGTAAAGAATATAGGTTATCATTATAAGAAAAGTAAATAAATTGCTTGCTGAGGAGGTTGTGACAGAAGGCTCTTATACTTTTGACTTGTTACTTGACGTTTATTTAGCTCTGACAATAAAAGATGTCCAAGTCTCTCTAATAAATTTTCTAATGCTTGTTAAATTCAGTTTTAGCAGTTTAACAGACTTCTGGATGTAATATGAGAATGCATGCAACTTATTCTTATGTACCTATGATATTGTCATATTGTCAAATTTACAAGTTTTCATATATTTTCTCTTAGATGAACTAAAAGCTTCTTACACAAAGGCTGAGTTTTGAACAACTCAACAAGGACTTAATGCTTGTTATCTCTAAAAGAATGTAAAACTTTAGTTCATCAAACTAGATTTGTGTGGTCCGATGAATAGCCCATACAGGTAGTTTTATTACAAAATAATTTCTGATTTTATTATTTTTGATCAGTTTAATTTAGGCATTTGACCGTGTCTTTTTTTTTGCGACTGAGGTTTTTTTTCTATATGTCTGTATTAAATCTTTAATCACAAAATTTACAATTTGCAGTCTTTTGAAGTTGTTTCTATTTAAATACACATGTACATTTTACAGAATAGTAATGACTGCACATCTTTATTTCTGAAAGACTTAGGCTTTTTGGAAAGCTCTTTATACCCTAGTACTTATTTTTATAGTGTTTCAACTGATTAGCACAGTCCTTTTTTTAGTTCAGTTTGTTTTGGTAGTCTATACTCTGCCTAATTGATTTGTTTTCAAAGCACAACAATTTTCCCTGTAATCCAGCGATTACAGGGAAGCAGTGATATCATGTTGCATGTGTAGCGAGCACCCTGTAATCTCCTGTGGGATGCAGGCCATTAGATAAAATTGTTGGGATGTGTGTATTGTTCCAAAGGGTACAAAGTTTAACCTATGGGTTAAAGGATTTCAAGTGCTTTTCTTAAATATTATACTGATATTATCCACAAACACTTTGTCACACAAACATAAAGGCAGAAATCAAGTGACCTGAGTTTTGCTCTCTTTGCAATGTTGCGCGAAATACGATTTGGTTGAGAGACGCTGACCCTTTACCATCTGCTGTTGCTTTGACTCCTTGTAAGGATTTGTGATCTCTTCACCTGAAATTCCCCAAAGTCTTATTTACCAACCGCACCACTGAAAAATCTTCCAGTTAGGTCAGTATTTTCGACTCTGTATTTCTGTGTCCAGAATGGAATTGGACAAGATGAGGTGACCGAGTCCACGCAGTTAAGTCCAAGTGAAGGCCAGCTCTGAGGAGCTTGGCAAAGTGGTTGATTCCTCCTGCGAAAAATCCCTGCTTTACTTCACTTTTTGGCCCAAGATTGAGTCCACTCCAGCAGGACTAGGCCAGATAATCTGTGGCCCTGATTGAAAATGAATCAAGAGGTTAAACCTATACGGTAGAGATGATCTGGGCTGACTGCCAGGATTAGGTCTGTTCATCTGTGTGTGTGTGGTTTTTAAGGCCACCCTACCTAATTGTTAAAGAAACTTGTAACCACAAAATTTACTGAGTATAACTCAGAATTTCCTGTATGAAAACCTGGGAACCTTCAAACTTAATGGGTTTGGTAAAACACTGTGAAGGGTCGTTCGATTGAAAGGTTGGTATATATTCGGCTCCCCACATGTCATCAAAAGGTCTGACAGTGACAAGGAGCATGGAAAGAAAAGGCTGGAATGAGGTTTCACTGCGGGAAGGCTCATGTATGCTTTGTGGACCAGAAGCTCGTTGAACCAGGAAGATTAAGTCACTGCATCATGACACTCAATATGAGGCTGCTGGAGTGGTTTGACCTCCTGGGAAGGGGTCATCAGGTGCTTCTGTCACTGTGACACTTATCTGGACAAGCTGAAAGAAATAATATCTTTTGTATTAAAAAAAAGAACTGCAAGACTTTGGACAAATATTTATTTAAGAAAGATTTATCTGAATGGATGTCAAACAAGATGCTGATTTGTATTCTGGTCTGTTTGCTTGAAACTGTTTTCATCTTTATTGTTTCAAACTTTCATTAAATGTTTTTAGGCTGCAAGGTGGAGATTTTGCCTCTGGCAGTTTGATTTAAATCCAAAAGTTGATTTTCATCTGGCATTAGAGGAATTGTCAGGTTGTCAGTTGGTATCAAAAACAAACACTGCAAAATAAATTTGTGTGAAACTTTTACCGTGGCCTCATTGGTTATTAACTATTCTAGTTGTGCTTCCGAATGGCAAACAAACTGCTTCTAGCCCTTATTCTATTATGAAAAGATTTGTGAATGTTTCCATCTGTCAATCTTATTGATCTTCCGCTCTCTGGTGGCTAATTTACTGACTGAAATGAACAAAGCAGGTTGTTTGAAACTGTAAAACGTCTCTACCTTTTGAGTAATTTGGTGATGTTAGAAGTTTTTTTTTGTAAATATGATCTATGGAAAATGCAAAACTAAGACTGAAGATTTAATGGCATTTTGACAAAGTCCTTTGCTATTATTCAGCCATAATAAGTGTTTGTTCCATTGCTTCTTTTCAAATAAAAACTCTAACAATTAGTTTAAATACAACAACTCTGATTGTAATTTGTCAAAAAAAATTTGCATCAAGAAAATCTTGTCAACTAACTGACAGGAGATTGGCAAGGCAAAAAATTGTGTTTGTATACTTGTCCATTAGTTACTAAATTATCTCATAAACCACTGAACAAATTTTAATGAAACTTTCAGAAAACAATTACTGGATGTACATCTTCAACTGATTAACCTTTGGAGTCAACCTGAAATAGCTTTTGTTAGAATCATAGAGCTGCGTTAGTGGAAAGGGCAGTTTGACCTGCCATCATTCAGAATGTGGTCAGACATGTAATCTACATGATAAGACTCTCCAAATCCCATTTCACCTCTCCGGAGACCAGTGATGTTCCTCAGAGATGGTACAGTTCCTGTTGCATCTCTTTGACTTTTATTTTCCAAAAAAAATCTGTTCCATATGTAAAACACAGAACGCTTACATTCTGTAGTTATATGTTTCTGTGTAAATATAAATCAGTCCCTTCACTTTAGCTATGGGTTTGTTGTGCTTGTTTCACTTTATTCAAACTTATGACTCAAATAACTACTCTTTGATCGGTCCACTGATATGTAACTACTCTTGGTGTGGCAGTTAAAGCCCTGGGTGAGTGTTGGATTTGCAGGACTGTCTGTTCCAATCACATTATTTATAATTAGCATTCTATCTCTTCCATCAGAGCTGTGTTTGTGTTTGAATCAGAGATCTGATTAACTGATTCCCAGTTGTCCCTGAGGGCTAATGGGAATTAAACACCCCTGCTGATTCTCAGTGGGTGAGCAGCCTGTGACACATTCATCTATGTTTGACCCTCCCCTTGTTAGACACAACATGAAAAGCTAAACACTAAAATAATGCAGAAGACACATGCAATGTGAGAAAATGTTTTTTTTTTGTTTAAAGCAAATAATAACAATATGATGTACAAGAGCTTACCCAGCAAAACAGTTTGAGGTTGCCCTTGTTCTCAACTGTTGTTTTTACACTAACATCTGTATTTGCTTTATAATAAAAGTACATATAAAAGTATCTAAGTGAACTCATAGATTTAATTTTGTTTTTAATGCAGGGCTGCTGTGAAAACGGGCCTGTCCTTCAGAGCAGCTCGGCCCAGTGACCCAACGCTGTGGGATGTGGTGGTGGAGCCCGGCAGAGGAGCGACTCCCAACACCGTCTCTGTTGTCTGCAACAGGAAGGCGTCCATCACTCAGAAAAGGTCAGTCCATGTATTGTGCATATTACATGCACCGTAATAGTGTTTTCACCAGCCCATTTCAAACCTGTTTCCTCCTCACAACAACGGCATTTTCCATCTTTTAATAGTCCTTGTTGTCTCATTTGGGCTTGTTTATGTAAGATGTCAGGACTAACTGCTATGCTTGCAAAGGGAAGTGATCAGGTAGCATTCAAGAAAAATATTTTTTCAATGTCATATTTGCTTTGAAGGGGAAAGTGCATTGAAAATGAGATTTTTCTTTTTCAGAGATTATATAAAAATTTATGGCCTTGTGTTCTTAGGTTCACAAACTAGACTGTCAAAAGCTCACAATCATGCTTTATTCTGTATCAAAAGATGTATTGCGGCACTGAGAATTCTGTTCTTTAAATGAATGGATGAATGAACATCCTTTGTTGCAAAGCTAATTGACCATCTGCAAAATTTTTGAGTTCCAACTTTAAGACCTTGTTTGAAAGAGTTTTATATTTATAATCAATTCTCTGTAGCCTGAATACTAGTGAAACTAATATGACTGGAATACACACCTTCATGTGTACACCATGAAACTATAGAAACAGGAACATGGCAAGCAAAACAAACAAACAAAAAAACAAAGCCATGCAAAAAAACAACAAAAAAAACTAACAATAAAAGTCTAAATTTAATGGAACATAAGTGTGAATACTTCACTTTACTTTGTGGTCATTTGCACTTTGAACAATCATTTTAGGTGAAGATTTTAAGTCAACTGTTTATCCCCCATGAAAGGCGGACAATCATGACAACTCAGTTTCAGCTTTTTCAGCGTGTCATTCAGCACTCAATGTAGCGCACTGAGTTGGAAATCGAACCACCAACCTAGCACCTGAGTCAGAGCCACAATAGATAATAATAATAATCCAGTCAGTGTTGCTAATTGATGGTAATCTCTGGAGCATGTAAACATGTAATAACCAATCTCAGCCTAGCGTCTCTCTTGAGTTACAGCAGAGCGTCCCATTCTCTGATCCAATCTAGAACAACCTTTTAATCCTCTCTCAGGGGATTTTCATCTGGTAGCAAATTAATTTTTGGTAATGTTATCTGTCCCACATAAATTCTTATAGACAAGCACAGCATACATACAGTGTTTTAAACAATGAGAAACCAAATGAGTAAATAAAGAAAAAGAGAAAGAAGATAATTTGTTAAAGGTTGAGTACTTGAGTACATTGCTTCCTTTTTTTAGTCAAAAAATATTTATTTCCATTCACCTCTTCCAGTTTTACCTGATTTAAAAAGCCTGATTACATCAGTAATGCCTGATGCTGATGCTGGCAGGAAACACCAGCAGCCACCTCTGCCCAGCAACATTCCACCCACATGCCGTCCATCCGACCCACATATCCGCAGTCATCCATAATCACGGCTACGTTATCTGGGCTTAAGTGCTCGCACGTTCAGAAATGCAGATTAGGAAGCAGAGATATTCTAAGTTATATCTTTCATGCTGAGCTTTACACAGGACTCACATACGCAGAATTAAGAGAAGACTCCCGCACAAACATGCACATACATTCACACTCCCACTGTTGTGCTTTGAAGTGATGACAGATGCAGTCCCAGGAAACAGGTTTATTAACCCCACATGTGTTCCTTTGTCTCTCTCTGTCTCCCACAAGCTCTATTTTTAGTGAGAATCATTTCAATCCATTTAGAGTCCTTCATTTGTAGGGGAAGAGTGGTAGACAAGTCTAATACTAAAGCAGGTTTTTGAAATGTTTTTTTTTTTTTTTAAACTTGACATTTATTTTGTCTGACTACAGCAGACACCAATACTAGATAATGTAGAGAAGTTGAAAAGTTGCATGTTTTTAGGTAAATTGGACAAAATCACAAATACTTAAGGTAACTTCTGTTGTTTTCATTGTTGTCTAATGAGATAGAACATCTGTATTTGTGCAATAGTTTTGCCTCCTATGAAATGCAGTTCAGTAAAAGTGTTCAGACTCAAAGATTTTGTAAGTGAACGTCTTTTGCATCAGTCATGTGTTTTGGTGAACAAGAAATCTCTTTTTATGAAAAGAACATTTTATCTTCAGACCAATTGTCCGATCATCCTATTTCTGGGGTTATTTATGACATTGTGATTTCTCCCCCCCAAAAAAACCCTGATCATTATTAGCATTAATTTTCCTGTAAAACTTTAGTTTATCTTTTTTTTTTAAATTATTTTTAGTAAAGCTGAGCTACCCAAACCATAGTTTTTCCCTAAACTTGACCATTTCTCCATCAAATGATGAACAATTTTTACCACTAAGCCTTTTACACAAGCCTTAAATAGTTTGTTCTTCCTGGTAAATTACCTCACTTCCATTCTTTTTCTTTTCAGGAAACAGTAAGGTAAAGACCTGCCTTCAAAATAAAAGCTCACATAATTATCAAATGATTGGGTCATTTACAATGAAGGTTCCAAATAGAACACAAATCCCAGTATTCTTGGTTAAAGCATTTTTAAACATCACCACTTTTCTATTCAAAATGTGAATTTTTGTACTTCTCAGCTGAATCAGATAATCTGTGTATTTAGATGACAAGGCTACTACTTGAACTTTCCACTGGTGTTCTTTTATTGCTGTGTTTGGATACGATTTTACATATTTCAGTTGGGTGAGACTGCAGTCTATTTATAGACAGTTTAATACTTTTTCCAGTTTCTTTTTTCTTGTCAATCCTATTGAAATAGCATTATTTTTAAAACCTTTAAACTGGTCTTTGACTCCACAATTTGGCTTAATTGACGTTGCTATAATGTCATTGACATTGTTCATCTTAGGTTGTATTTATCTCAGTTTGACATGTGTTTATCATTCCCCTAAACATAAAACCTTAAAACTGAAAGAGACTGAAATTACCAAGTGTTCATACAGGCTGCATATCTGCTGTTTTTGCTACAAAAATATTCTTTATAACTGCGCATTCCAGCCATTAGGCTGATTCATTGTTTTGCTCTATGCAAAGTTTTAGTCCACTTCAAAGTATCTCAGTTCCATTTACATAGAGCTCCACTTTGCTTTTGATCTGTTCTTACAGGCAGGTGTGTCTGCACTCTTTTCACCATCAAATAACATCAAATACCATTTCTTTGACAATCCTTTGACCAGATTTCTTGGCTGAAGCCTCTGTCAGCTCACCTTATCTTCCCTTCACACGCTTCACACCTGATTTCTCTGTTGATAGAAGGGAGACCTCCCGTGTCTTTGTGTGAAAACTCCACAGGTGGTTTTCCCACAGATTTCAGTCATTTTTTGTCCATTTCATTTTTATTATTTATTATTTAGCGTTTCTACTTTATTTTTACACATTGAAAAATAGAGTATAAGTTTTGAAGTGAGACTGTAACAACAGAAAGACATTCTTCATATGCATTAATTATAATGCATATGAATATGCATATATAATGCAACAAAACGTTCAGTTGTTTAAACATACATTTATTTATATTTTACAATTTATCTCCAAACAGGGGTCCTCTGGAGATTTTGCAACTTGATTTTGTGCCAAAAGATGTTTCCAAACAGATTGAGAGTCAGGCCATCTCGTGGCGCCTGGAGCTTCCAGGGAATGTCAAGGATGTTGGCTTAATGCGGATCTACACCACCCGCAGAGACTACATGGGACTGGCACCTCTGGTGATGGTGAGAACAATACTTGCATCAGCTCAGCACACAGCTGGAGTGCAAGACTTTTTACAGATCAATATATGTCAGTCAGAGTCAAAGAGATACAACTGAGGATGCATCTGAGGAAGAGTTTTGATGCTCCAGATGAAAAGGAAACTCCTTTCAGAGGGAGGATTACAGTCTTTAAATTAATACAATCTTTTGGGAGCACATTCGGATTAACTTGGGTTGCTCTGCTTCGTGAAAGAGGTCTATAGAAACATTCAGCACTGGTTTAGATTTCTGAGAATTGAAAAACTTAATATTGATATTAAGTTGATATCACTATGGGTTTGCATCTAAGCTGACAAACAACAGATCAGCCTTGGGCATTGAGAAAAATGCCTCACTTTCAGAAATAAATAAAATTCACTGATATATTATATATATATTTTTTTTTTTATTTATTTTTTTTTATTATTATTTTCAGCATCTAAAAGTGTTCAAAGTCTGTCACCCCTTTAACATGTGCACTAATTGTGTTAATAATAATTAAAATTTAAGTTAGATTCATTTTATATCACTAGCATAACAAAAAATCAAAAAAACTTTAGCGAGCACAATTTCTAAAAATGTAAAAAAAAACCTTTGTATTTTAGTTTAAAAAAACATTTGTCACATGTCACATTTTTTTCAACTGCTGCAGAAAGTGACTACATTATTGTTTTTGCCAGTGTCTGTGGCGTGTTCAATTATCTGTAGAATTAGCAAAATATCTCAACCACTGGACGGGTGATATGCATTTGTTCAAGAAATGCTAAGTTTATATTTTTTTTCAAATTTCCTTCTGTCTCAGATTAATTACAGGCTCTTTATAATCTCAGTATATGACACAAATAACTATACTCATGACTGGACTAATTTTCTTTCCTTTTGCCTGTTTGTCCAGATTATTTGAGTCAAAACCTTTAGACACTACAAGGTGGATTTGTGCCTGTTCACAGCAAGAGACACCCAAGTCTATTTTGTGGTACAATAGTCAACATAAATCAATTATTTGGGAGGAAATTTGTTTCATCTCAGGCACTTTCAGGATTAACACATAAAATATGCTCTTCTTTTCTGTAACCATTCACATACAAAAAACACATTTTACAGCCATTTATGGGTCACTGCTATCACTATACAGAAAGGTGAACTCATGTAGTTTCCAAGCATGCCACTGGTATTAATAAAAGAAGTAGAATGCCTGCCAGCAACAGGCTGTCTTACGTTTTTGTGACGTTTTTCATTTTCTCTTATTATTTCAGCATTTGTCTGTCTTATCTGCAGAGTGTAACCAGTTGAGCTTAATATTGAACAAGTATTTCTGATAATAATACATTTGGCTTACTGCAAATCAAACAAACAAAAAAAAAAAGAAGAAACCTAACTACTTGAGGTTACCAGATTATTGCAGAGCTTGCAAAAACATTGGATGTGAAGCTCTCCCAGCGTGGTTCTGGCATCACCACAGAAGTACTGCGATTGCTTTCTGATTTCCTGCTCCTCCCTGATCCACTGGCTTATGTTCAGATCAGTATTCCTGTCTGAACTAGAACATGTCCTTTTGGAATTGCGGTCAGCAGCTGTCAGGCCGACCGAGCTCAGAATGTGGCGCTGCCAGGAAACATCTGCCGAGCACCGACTGGTGCTTTAGCATCAGCAGGAGAACGGGTGAAGGAAAACAAAAAAAAGCTCAGATTGCTGAAAAATATTTGTAAACACTTATTCTCACTACCTTAAATGAAATTTTAGGAAATACTGCAAACAAGGAAAACCTAAAAGATAATTTACAGAAGCTGCTGCTGCTTAAATTTTGGAAATTCAATTTAAAAGAAAATAAGCTGGAATAGTTGAAACATAAAAAAGCTCCTTGAGGGTGATAATGTGCATCCTTATAGAAGTATTTTTTCTAGTTTTAGCACATCTGTCCATTCTGTGTGTGAGTGTTGTATCAATGGGATTTTACTAAATCAGTTTTTTTAAATCTGCGTAAATCTTGCTAACACCTCCTCTCTGCCTGTCATCCCCGCACATGCACAGATGATGATAGCAAGTGTTTCATGCTGGTTATTATTATGGTCTAGCTATATATGACAAAGGTCTACTTTCTCTTTGACCTTTTACTTTTCCCTGTCTAAAAACGTATAAATGTTCACAATGTAGTTTATGCATTTGTTTAAAAACTACAACGTATTATAGTAAAACTGGTCATAGTTTTGAAATTATATTTGTTTGTTATTTGTTTTACTTAAAAAAAAAATTGTCTGTATGTTGGAAGTTACCTAAAGGAACAGATATTGTGCAGATCAGATTTACTGAAGCAGAACTCTTTGACTCTCTTATGCATCTTGGTGTCTTGATTTTACACCTCAAATAAATGCTCATTGTTCATTTAGTTATTAACATTTTAATTAGAGTTTTTATCTTTCTTCAGTGGTATTAAAAAGGGCAAAAACATTACAAGCAATTATTATAAATATTATCTTCCTATGTTGGGTTTTTGGGGCTTTTTATGATGTCTTTGTGTATTTAGGAACAAAATCACATTTAGTTATTATTCTCTCTTTTTGTTGTGTAGTTCTGAATCGTTCATTTCATTTCATTTCCATTTTCTTTTACCCACTTTTTCTATTTTGCGTCGTGGGGAGCCGGTGCCTCTCCAGCAGTCACTGTGCGAGAGGCAGGGGACACCCTGGACAGGTCGCAAGTCCATTGCAGGGCCACATAGAGACA
>JAOXNZ010000038.1:18892764-18905263 GCA_028566095.1 Kryptolebias brasiliensis
GTTCTTTGTTCATAGCACTATCTTTCTGTTGAATGTCACAAATTCTGATATACTCATAATATGAGGTCATTTGAATTAATTAGCAAATAAATTTCAGTTTGTGTGGAAAAATACAAAAGGTGATAATCAACAATCAAAACAATAGCATAAAAAGGGAAAATGTAAAAACTAACAAAACTCAAATTACATTTGAACACAGTAAATCCAGCTCCAAACGTAATCATAATGAATTTAATAATTATAGATGTCTCCAAAGTTTTCGTTATCTACATATTTTCAATTTGTGTAGAAGATCAGACACACATGGCTCCTCTTAAATTACATCATGCATGGATCTGACTTCTGGAGACTGAACAAAACTAAAACAAAACAGAAACCAAACCAAACCAAACAGCACTTTACAAAATGTTACTATACATATAGTAACGTAACTCTAAATTAAACTTTGTGTTTATATACAATTTAAAACTGCTTGGAACTTTTTTCTCCTAAACTCTATATTTTTAGCATTGTGTCAGGGACATACAACAAAATTAGGAGAAACAAACAAAAAAAGATAAAAAAAAGAAAAAGCTACAAAAAGTAAAAGAAATCTAACAATAAAAAGAACATACTTTTTAAAAAACAAAACTTAAAATGAAATAGAAAAATCAACCTCAGATGAGGACAAATAACATACATTTAATTTAAGCAACATTACAATTTTCACATTTCACCCTATTTAACTATGCTTTTGTGTTGTGGCAATTTAAGTCCTGGAATTTCTTGTTTGACCCTTACTGAGTTCTGTCATGGAAATTAAAGTGATCAAGTCTTTACGATTCAGTTTTCAAGGTGAGGTGTTCAGTTAAATAACAGCCATTAGTCTGTTTTCTCACCCCTCATTCTGTACTGTCCAATCTCTCCCTCCTTATTCTGAAGGCATTCAGGTGAGTTTTTCTTTAGTTCACTGAAAACACACCATACCTCTTACGCACTGTTCTTAATTGCATTCTCATTAAGCTTTTCCATGTAGTTCCTAAGGTCCTTTGAGTCCCCAAGCTCGATGTCTGGACATACCCATTTTATATCACTGGTCTGCACTAGTGCTAATGGGCTTAGCACTGGACATCCATTACTTGACTTCACATTGGAGAAAGTGGAGAACTTTACCCTCTTCCTTTTGGTGGTGGGTGAGTTAAGGGACTCATTCCTGTGATCCCTTCCACTACATCCTCCCCCATCAGTACTATCACACTGAACACCACCATTTAAAAGTTGACTGCCTTCCTCTAGGGTACCTCCCAGCTCTTCATGCTGTTGTTGCTGCAAACATAGGCCCTCCTCTTGACCAAGCCAAACCCAGTCATGGGCATGGGGCATAGCCTCTTGGGCCTCTAGAGAGAGCTGCTTACTACGGTACTTATATGCATACGAGATGCAGTTGATGAGAAAAACCAGGATGGCCAGACAGAAAACACCCAACAGGGCATACATACCAATCTCCAAGTCTGTCAGGCCTCTTCGAGATGGCAACAAGTCGTCATCTGTGCTGCGACTCCGAGGCAGCTCAGCCTTTTCTGGGTATTCAGAAATATCATTTGGGATCCTGTCTCCACTGTCTGCTGACAAACGTCCCCCACTAGGTCTCACTGGAACATGGCCCCTGATGGTAGTGGCTCCACGGTTAATTAAGCCAGTTTCCATATCTGAAATAGATCCACCATAATATGGAGGATCAGGACGTGTTCTTCTGTCTCCTGGTTGTCTGTATTGCTCTTCTTGCTGACCAAACCTTACTTGGATGTTTACCATTCCGGTGGCTAATGCAGAACGTTTTTTGCCCTTTTGGCACATATCTGATAGACTCATTTCAACACGTACAAGTAAACCTTGACCTTCCCCCTTGGCAACAATAATTGGCCACTTCCATGCTGCACTTTGCTGCACCACCACCACCCGTTCATCCAAAGAGGTGGCTGCCAGGTTAAAATGGGCAGGATTGTAGTTGTCTAGAGGAGTCATAGATCCATCACTGAATTGAAGCCAGGCACTAATGAGGGACTCCTGTGAAAACAAAGCCAAACAAACTAGTAAAACACCAGTAACCCAGAGTGAAAATAATAAGAAAAAAAAATCCATTAACATTCATCTGCACATTTCTCTGAAATGCACAAAAATCAAAATAAAACAGAGGCACAAAGAGGGAAGCAAAAGTGTGTCTTAATTATAGTAGAAAAGCTGGAATGCATTTAAAATTATTCGCATGAAAGCCAAATACCCTCACGGGAAGTGACTAGAGCCTATCATTATTCAGTGGTTGGAGATACATATCAAAGGGAAAACCTTGTGGTATGATAGTTAATTTAAATAGCATTCCTTGAAAGAATGCATGTTGCCCACTGCCTTTCATGCCAAAGTTTTAGACTAAGATCATCTAATGCTTAAACTTAACAAAGCATTTTTAGTTAAACCTTGTAAATTTACATTCAATTATTAGTTGTTCACAGCTTCATTAAAATCCATTCAGTGGTTCATGAGATATTTGCCAGTGCTACAGTCAAACAAGCACACACATGTACACACGTACACAATCAGACACATGCACACAGACATGGGCAATAACATTATCGCCCTTTTGTTTCTGGCGGCAGGTGATAAAGAAAAATGACAACGAATCTTACAGACCACCAATATATCCAACCCAACCATGAGCTTGTAATCCAAGCATTAGTAATTTGACATGTTCTGCACCATGGCAGGTAAATGAAAAGATTCTAAAATATTCAGAGATACTTCTTAAATTTAGATGAAGTCATACCTGTTTAAGTGATTCAATGACTTCTTGAGTTGTTGCAGTAGCAACAATGGCTCTGTTGCTCCCAGGGCTGAGTTGCAGGGACAGAGAGAGTCCAGAAACCAACTGCACCCCCAGTTCTGTCACACTCACTTTATCATCCTGCACCCTGATGCTCCTCTCGACCAGGACCAATGATGTCAGTGGGGACAGCACCTGCAGCATACAACATATTAAATAACTACCTATCGCTTACTTCTTCTGGTATTTTTTAAAATCTAAGAGTACACTTTTACTGCAAATGTAGAATATTGTTGTTTATAATAATATTCATCACTGATGATTGCACGTTCAGTCTCAGAGCACTGAAAGTCAAACGCTGCGTTCTAAATACATTTTTTTTTAATTCTTTGTTGTTCATCCTTTAAATAAAGTAATTTTTCACATAATTTGGGGGGCATAAAAACATAAATAAACAAAAGAGATTCAAGAACAAAGGAAACAATAAATAGAGACATGCTTTTGTTTATAATACCCTGCAGCGCTGTGCTATTAAATACAAAACCACATTTCCTAAAATTACACATTTTCTTCACCAGAATAAGAGCAAGTCCTTTGGACAACAAAGAACTTGTGAGTAATTGCCAGTTTATACTCATATACACAGGTCTTTGTGTGTCCATGTGACATCAATGTCATATGTGATAATTCATTGAGACCCAATGAAATTTGGACATCTGTGAGCAGCTCTTACAGACTTGCTAGTTTTTATTCCTAATAAGAACTGGTATGGAAAAACTTGGTTTAAAATTGAATTGTTTTCCCAACTTTTAGCTTCTGAACACTTGTCATTTCCATTTACTGAAGTTCTCAATGCAGTAATGTATATTTATTTTATTTTATTAATTTATTTCATGTTGTCTTAACGCAACCATTAAATTGATGTAAATTACAGGAAATTACTGTAAATTTTAAATTGGTTTATCAACAAGACACCAAAGGATAAATAAAGAACAGCACACATTAAGATATAAAAATGCTCTCGAACTCACATGAAAACGTATTTTGCACATAACACATTCTCCAACTTTCCAAGTTGCCAGAGGTGTAAGAATGTAAATAGCTGTGATATTGTTATGAGATGAGAATATTTCCCATCCGCTCCAATTAGGTCTCCAGTATTTCCTGCAGCCACCCCCACATAGCTGCATTTACCAGCCATAATGAAGTGTCAGCCCTGATCACTGCCTCATTTGTACAGACCCAACTTCTCGTTTTCCTCCCTTTGGGTTGCCACTTTGCATCTTCCCTTTTTCACACAGACAATGTGATATCCTAGAGTGCTCAATAGCCAACAGTTTGGTCTCAAGACAGAATATGCATTTATCATTTTTCCTTCAAGGTGAAGATATAAAGTTAAAAAAAGCAGATGGTACAAACTTGTAGTAGGACTGCATGATATTATGAAAACATGCAGTAGCAATGCTATTGTTGAATATTGATGACGATATCAGTTGCAATAAACCCACATTTTTCTCACTCTTTTATGTTGTTTCCATCATTGCAATGATCACAAGATGTTTTGTATGCTTTATCACCCTGGCCATCATATTCAATACTAGGAGTGGGCATGTAATGCCAATAAATTAATGACTGTCACAACACATTTTAAATAAAGAAAAAGGAATGAAAGGGAAATAAGTAAATAAGTTATTTTGTGTCTCTGAAATCATGACAAGGTCTTTAAGGAAAGAGTATTTTAAAACAGCCATTATTCTAACATATTTGCCAAATTAAAACAAGGTCAAAAGATACTGCATGCTGGAATAACCTAAGCTAGAAAAAATAAAAATAAGACAGATAAATGGTAATGTGTAGTTTAAGAAGCCATACATAATGTTCTCTAAGCAGAATAATACCATATCCCAAGCATGACAGGATAGACCAGTATCTTCTTCTTTAAAGGTGCGATCTAAAAAGCTTCTGACATTTCACGAAGAACTCTCTAAGATCCCTCAAAGTGATCATCTCTCATCCTGTCTAAACTCAAGTGCCTGCAAGCAGATGTCCAGACTTTTTGCTGCTTTTATCGTGAGATGTCAAATCTCCTTTCCGTGCTAGCAGTAGTTGTAGCAGTCAGATTGGTGCCCCTACTTTTATCAGACTCATGTCTCTCCTCTATCCTATTAAAGAAAGTGCAGATCCTGCCTTTGGCCTACATCCATAATTGTAAAATTCTCCAAATGTGTCAAGTCCCTTCTTCACTGGTTTCCAAGTTTATAGACTTCTTTATTCTGCCCCTAGAGGGCAATTAAAGACCTCTTCCAAACATACCCCCTTCCTATTCAAACCTGTCAGAGTGGTGTCTTATTTCATTTCAGTACAGATCAAGGAAGGGCTCATACTACCTGAAACCCACTAAATCCCATTTACCAAGATCTGGGCTAAAGCAATCAACAATAATACAGGAAATCTATTGTTACGCAGACCATGTGTCTTTGGTTCAAGCATTGACACTTTTGCAAAGGTTAGCAGCAGAATGTGTTCTGCATGCAAGTAACCCATCCATAATATGTCAGAAAGTGCGTAAATGGGTATATTCCTTTCCTTCTAGTGCACAGAGAAACTTGCAGTTCAGTACATTAATGATCACACTACTAATTTGATTGACAGTATGAAATCTTCTGTTTTAAGAGTCTCTTGAAAATCTTGGCTTCGGTTTAGATGCCAACATGCATCTAAGTGAAACCAAATAAAATAATGTGTTTAAAAACTTAAACCTGCTGTCAATAATGAGTTAACATAAAAATATAAACGCACTGCATGCAAAGTAACTACTTATCCGGAATAACGGGGCACCACAAATTGACCTAATTGTAAAAATAACTATTGTTTAAAAACTGAAGTGCTACTCGTTGTGTAAGAGGTTTGCTTAAAAGTTTAGCAATAACTTTTGGAGTCAGTTTTGTTTGTCTGCTAGCAAATTATCTCATGAACCACTGGATGGATTTTACTGAAACTTTAGACAGTGATCAATGGAAGTACATTACAAATGATTAACTTTTGGAGTCAACCTAAATTCAAGATGGCCACCACAGCTAATTAATATTAGTAAAGACAAAAGTGGCTATAACTCTGTCAATTTTGCAGATATTCAGCTAAAATTTGATATGGCAGTAGCTAACAGTCATTCACCACACATGTGGCTACTCTCATGATACTGCATGGGATTGAGCATAATATTATTCTCGAGACCTGACTACAACTCAGTCATTTCTTAACACAAAATGATCTTAGTTTAAAACTGACATTAGACAGAGGGGGACATGTGTTCCTTTAATGTTTACTAGACCTATAACTACAGATGCATTTTGAAGAAAATAACGTAGAAGTAATTGGCAAACGGTATGACAAAATGTGTTACTTTTTTATTAAAATTTGAAAACTTTCACCAGTTGAGGCAGTTTCAAAAGGTTCATGGCATTTTATTGACTTTAGCAACTTGTTTTAATGCAGCACATACTCAGTCCTGAAGTGCAAACAGCTCTTCTTCAGTGCATAAAGAGAAGGAGATTGTGATCCCAGACTTGTATTTTAACAATGTGTTCCTCTGTGTTGTGCTGTCTTGTAAATGTCAGGCTGAAGTTGATTTATGGTGTGAGAGTGACGTACGTAGCCTCCTGAGCAGGGCCCTGATTGTATCATTAAATAAATAGGGGTCTGAGTGTTTATGTCTGTGCGTGATGTGTGTGTGTGTATGTACATGCGTGTGAATGTGTCAGAGAGCTGCGTGACAAAAGATTGAGAGACCGCACAGGTGTTAGCTTGATAGGGCTAAGTGTTTATGCCACACTGCGATCAATGTGGCTGTTTTTGTGTCTACTTTCCATTCCAGTGATAAATCTGTTCTGTAATTGGTATGATCTATTCTATGAGTTGATCTTATGTTGTGTTAGAATATCCTTGTTTGGTTCGGTTAGTGTTGGTTTATTTGTGTTGTGTTTTTTTTGCAAAAAGTACACAAACTTTGCATTTCATTTCTGGCCAAAGTTCAGAAAAGTTAGAATTTTTTTATTAAAAACAAAGTTACTGATTGCTTTGGAAAAAGGTGAAAATATATTTCTTTGAATGCTCTTTCTTACATGTGCCTGTGCATACATGTACACGTGGTGAGAAATTTTTTTTTTGGATACAAACCAGAATGCTTCCAGAAAACAAGGTTAATAAATACTCTTCTGAAGTGTCTATATTACAAGCAATACAACCTCTCATTTAAAGCTACGTTATTTTTTATTTTATAATCATCGATGTCAGATTATATTAACAGAAACCTGAAGAACATAGAATTTTACATGTTATGTTTTGCATCTGTTGTTTTTGGTCAATTCAATAAGTATGTTGAACCACTGCCAACAATTCAATACATAAATGATATATATAAGGAACTAATACTGATATTACAAGGTGATTCATTATTTAATCATATCACAGTGTGATTAATGTGAGTTTTGATTCAACACAATGAGATTTAATGCAATCCAACACAACAATGTTTGCATCCTTATAACATCTCAAAGCGTATCTTCAACTGTAAACTCTTAAAACTTATTTCTTGCTGATTAGCGAGGAGTGTTCATAAAAACTTGAAAGAGCAGAAAATTGAGAGATATGACGTTTAGGTTTTAGATGAGCTAGAAGACAACTTTTCTTACCGACTACTTTTCATTCCATTGCTCTGCCACTGATTTCTTAGGCATCAAAAGTGTCCATTTTTTGTTTGCCGTAAGTATCATAAGTACTTGGTTAGGGTTAGGAAAACATATTACAATGCAGCATTTTACGGCAAAAAAATTGTGCTAACATAACTGAAGTTCCCTTGGCAATTTATTTTTGACCGTTTGTTTACCAACCAGGAAAAAGCCAGCCTTTATAACAAAATAACACCACAGGTACTCTGCACATCACAAACCAATGTGAAAAACTCTTAGTGCTAGAGTGTGATAGACTTGGAGCAGTATTAAGTGAGTTTTGTTATCTGGTTATCTAAATGTACTTTTTTTTTGTTTGCTTGCTGCAAAACAAATATTGTGCAATATGTAGATTTTTCAGAAGGTAAACAGATCCCTGTTCATCCAAAAAACAGTGTTTTATAAAGGCAAAGTTCCAAAAGAAAAGTTAAAAGAAGTCAAACTTTAAGTTTAAAGGATTGAAAACTTCCTTGAGCTTTAAATCTTTCAGACTGTGTTTTCAATGGAGCAACACGCCCCAATTTTTTACTCTGTGAATCTTTTACTCTCAATTTCCAAAAACTCAACCAGGTTTAGTATCCAGAGACATTTCAGTGTCTGAATCTTGCTTTGATGAGTCTAACACACAACATTCAAGTCAGCAGCCANNNACACAACATTAAAGTCAGCAGCCAGACTCATTAGCAGGGAAAAAAAGACACAAACACATCAGCACTATGTTTGGCCCCCTGTACTGGTATATTCTTTCTACTAAAGAATTTGTAATATTGTTAAAAAAATTAAAAAACCCAAATAATTTTTTATTGTTTTTGATTTTCATAACAGCAGTAAAATGTATTCTCATACAACCTGCAGTTTGGTGGTTCCAGCGCTCAGTCCGATTAGCACTTGACCTTCCAGCAGTTCGGCAATCTTCGGGTCCTCCACCCTAAGGGATTCCTTGACAAGTTGTGTCACATCCACATGCCAGTCCGTACCCAGCAGAAAGTTCTGCTGACCCAGCCTGTCCTCCTCTGTGGCTCCTTTAATTTCTCCAACATCTGACACGAACTGTGTGAGGACACGCAGTGTGGTGCTCTGGTACTGGGCCACACAGACATTCTCCGTTCTCTCCTCAGATCCATAGGCCCCATCCTTGTCATCAGTGACCCTCTCAAACCTACAAATAAGAACAAGAGGTGCAGCTGAGCAACGGGTGAACAAGTTTAACTATTCAAGTGTAGAGAGAGAGAATGAAACTACTTCAAGCTGTCTCTGAGGTATGAAGCACTGAAAGGTCTTTGTAGTTGCAGAATTAAATAAAAGACACTTAAATATATTTCTATTTCACGTGAGAATAATTTATTGATGCTTCTTTTAACCATTAAGACATATGTCTAAAACCTCCTAGGAGCAGTATTTAATGCTGTCAAATCCTGTGCTGTGTTTTGCTGCACCCTCACCTGGCATTCCAAAAGTCAGCCTCCCAGAGATTTAAAAAAATCCATTAAAAACAACTTGCAGAGACAAACTGCTGCCTCGCTTGCTTTTCTTATTTTCGTTTAAAGGGCAACTTATATTTTCTCTGTGTGTCTGCCATTTATTTGGCCCTTGGCGAATGCTTTGCAGAAACGCCCATCTCAGAAAATAGGGATTGTAGCAAAATACAAATCCACTGCTGTTTGCAGACCGGTCAGTGGAATTTTGTGAAATATGTTGTGAAACCACATGTTTTATTCTTTATGTCTTACACAATTTATTTTTTAAAAAGCACTTTATTGCACTAAAACACTGACATTACATTGATCAAGGCAAGAAAGGAGAGAAAAGGGGGGATTTGTGAACAGTTTGCACATTACTTGCCTGCATTAAGACTATTTTGACTTAAATTACTGTAAAAATATCAAGTGTGCTGTCTTTCATCACAATTTATCTCTTGATACAGATCTGCTGATCATTGTTCTGTGCCTTGTTATTTTCTTTCCAGAATTTGTTCTTTCTTTCTTACGCTATTTTCCATCTAACCCACACCTTTATATTCTTACTCTTTCAAGCATTACTTCTCTACTGGTCAGGTGGCTGAGAGAAATGACCATGACAGTTTCCATTAGGTCTAATGAGGCATGGCTGGTCAGGCAGAAAAACGTGCTGACAGGTTAACATGTTGTGGCCCAGTGGCTTGGCTTATTTCCTCACCTGCCTTTACCATGCCCTCTTTTTTTTTCTCCCCCACTTGAGTAAAGGGACAGCAATCTACACAGAGGTGACATTCGTGGCTGGCAGCAGAAACATGGGGTCGGGGCCTGCTTTCAGCAATGAGTGACGGGTCAGCCATTGGATTAGAGTTTAATGAGTGGCCTTGTTCACTTATGTGAAAGTGAATGAGCTCCTGCTTAGCTAAGGCACGCACACACTGAAACTCCAGTGCCAAGAAATGGTTAGACTTTAAGATTTTTCTCAGTTTTCTTTGCCTCTTCGTACACACACAAAACTACACAAAGCATATCTTCTACATGAAGGGATCACCTGGAAAACATGACTGAAGTTATCTGGCTTTAATTGCAATGGGCATAAAAGTAAGGTACAGGCTGTAAGCAGATTGGAAATGACACTGCAGTGACTTTGTGACAGAAAGGAAAAAAAATAAAAAAATAAAATGTAAATGTTGTTTTTAAACCATAATATGATTACATTTCAAATCAGAATAAAGTAGCAGTTTTTCTTATATTCAAGACATTTGTGGAGGGTTTTGATTCATGTTAGCAATGGCCGGGCAAAAATATTGGCAACTATTTGTCTGTTGCTGACAATAAACCACAGTGTTGTTGTTTATTGACTTATGAGATGAAGTAAAAGTGCTGCTGCACAGAAATCCTTAATCGGCCATGCATCATTTAGAAACAGTGGCATGATTTCACAGTTTGCTCAGTTACATCACAGGAGGTTTTTCATCAACAAAAGATATTTATGCTGTATTTCAAAATAGTGTGCAAAATTTTATTTTTAAATAAAAAAAACGTGGCTCCACATTCCCATATCAGTCCACATTATATTATTCTTATTTTTAATTTGGGTTATCTTATGAACTTTTATTAATACATTCATACAAATAAGTCCATAACTCTCTGAACGGTCCAGCTAGTAAAAAAGATAAAACACACAAAGATGCTTATAAAGCCTACCTTTATTCATGATCTGTTTGTAATTTTAAAGGAAGTTATTTGAGTCTACATCAAAATCTAAGGGTTCTTTTTTAGAGATTCAACAATTTGCTACATTTAAAAAAAAATTGGCAATGATCACAATCTCTCTGTGGAGGATGACCTCATGAGTGATCATGCTTATCTTTGACACAGAGAGATGTCACTGGAGCATCATTCAAAGCAGCTCACTAGGAATTGTTTTTTCCAGCTCAGGAATATTTCAAAACTTAGAAGATTTGTTTCCAAAGATGATCTAGAGTTGATTATCCATGCTTTTGTGTCTTCTTGTTTAGACTATTGTAACTGTCTTTTTTCTTGTCTTAACAAAAAGGAGCTGTCTCATCTGCAGCAGGTCCAAAATGCGGCGGCAAGGGTGCTGTCCCGCACCCACAGAAGGACTCATATTACCCCAATTTTAAAATCCCTCTATTGGCTTCCAGTGGTTTTTCGCTTTAACTTTAAAATCCAGGTGATGACTTTTAGAGCTCTCCATGGTCAGGCACCCTGCTACATTAGAGCCCTGTTATGTCAAGGCTCTGGAATGATCTCATTACGTTTGCTTGATTCTATGGATGCTTTTAAGAGCAAACTTAAAACTTATCTTTTTCACCGAGCTTTTTAACAACTGCAGTGGGTCGGCTATGACCATCATGTTTATTTCTACTTTTGTAATGTCGTTTTATTTCTTTACCTTTATTGTTTTCTCTTATTGTATACTTGTTCACTTTTGTAAAGCCCTTTGTGGCCTTCAATGTCTGTGAAAGGTGCTGTATAAATTAACTTTTACTTACTTACTTACTTATTTATATTAGAAAGACAGTCACTAGTTAGTTTTATTACAAATGTGGTTTACAACCCAACCTATGCTGTGCTGCACACATCATTGTGCGTTTTACCACTATCTGAAGTCAGAGTTATGCCAAAGCTCTGTGATACCCAACATTATTATAAATTTTTTATTTACTACCAGTGTTTTTTTGGGACATCGCTCAAGTGACTTATTATTCGTAATTTATACAGCTAAACCTTTATTTTATGCTTCATTTGTTCTCTCCCCTACGGAAGCATATTGCACTTGATTCTAGACTAATCTGTGTCTAACATAGGAAATGTTAAAGGCTTCTCAGATAAAGGATCTCAAAGGAAATCTAGATTTGTCCTTTGGAAGTTTTAAAACTGTCTTGAGTTTTCATGTACATTTTATATGCAGAACCTAAAATCTGAGAATCTATTGTTCTTTTGGACCAAATGTGTTAAACAGTCCAAAGAAGAAGAGTTGAAGTTTTGTGGTGCAGAAGTACACTCCAATTCTGCCTTTGCATCGCAGTGTTTGTATAATCTAACTAAAACAAGTTAATTTAACAATGATATGTGCAAATGTAACATACAACAATACAGAGGCAACAGAAATCCATGTTGTACCTCCTGTTACTGACACCGACCGGGACCTTCCAGCCCTTTATCTGACTGAGTTCAGTGTCAGCTACATCTATGAGCAAAGGCAGGCGAGGGATCCATACGCTCATCTTGAGCTGCGCACTCAGAAAACTGTAGGTGAAGTTGAGCATCACTCTGCTCTTTCCCTTTGTCTCCTTCCCGTTAACATACACATAATCACAGCGCTCTGAAACCTGCAGAGAGAGAGAGAGAAATAAACACACACCCAAAAACAGAAAACAAACCAGGTCAAACTGATGATAAGTTTGCATAAAATAATTAAAACAAAACAGAATGCAAAATATATGGATTTTATATTTTGCAAAAATAGCTTCTTTAGAAAAAAAGCTCATATT
>JAOXNZ010000038.1:18936927-18955941 GCA_028566095.1 Kryptolebias brasiliensis
GTTTACAAACTTAAGGTAAACACCCATGGGAACTATTCTGTCTCAAAAGGTACTTTTGCTGTACTTAAGGTTTGTTTTGACCAAAACAAGGAAATAAAATTATAATGTTTCAGCTCTTCTTTTTTTGCATTTCCTTTAAGGTTTAGGATAGAGAGTAGACTAGGCAAACTGATTTGAAGTGGGAAATTTCTGTCCTCCCTCAAGTGCTGACAATGAAACCAGCAAAGAATATTTCAGCTGTAGTAACTCAAAATCTGTTAATCTTACATAGTGCAGGGTTGTTAATGATTTTATTTGGACCGTGGACCTCTAAGAATCACAGTGAAACATTCAAAGATGAGTTATTTTGCTCTGATTTGGTACCTTCTACTATTTTCTCTCCTTATGTTTTCCTTTGTTGTGCACACTCTGTCTACCCAGTTGATTGAAACATACAAGAATGGCTGAGTTTGAATGTTGCATTTGTAAACTAAAATAACTGAGTGAAACAACTTAAGTTTTTTTCGCGCTTTGATGGGAAATAAACATGAGATGACTGTGACAGAAAGGTGTGAACTACTGAAAAATGCCAGAAAAACTCACCACATGTCAATTCTTTTGTGTTGCATGAGATTAAATATTTTATTGAAAGAAAAAGATGTACAGAACACTGTCTGATTAGCTATAGAACTGTGCAGAATTGTGAGCTTGACACTAAAGGGACAGCAAGGCCACACTGTCTGTCCAAACAGCACAAGGAACAATTATTCCCGTTTATTGCTACCAAACTGCTCTCGAGGAGCAGATTATAAGCTTTGAGCAAGGCAGTGAATATGATAAAACACAATCAGTCAGTGTATAAACACCAGCCTCTATCCCCTTATTGATTTCTGGGAGCTCTGCGAGTGTTAGTAAAATTCTCCAGAGGGCTACGGTGCTCATCCTCTTATCCTGGACAATAAGGATCAACTCGGTGAGACTGGCTAATCTCCCCCTTGAAGTCTAAACTCTCCACCAGAAATAACACTTCATCGTTTTCTTCTTACTTACACATACACACAAAGATGACAGGAATTAGATTAAGTTGTCCTTTTCATTATTTGGCTCACAGTTGTTGCTTGCAACTGTTAAATCTCATGATTTCTGGCTTTGTGAGTCAGTAAGAGTTATCACACTTGTTGAGTTTTCTTTTATACTTCTGTCATTTCATTTCACTTTTTTTAGGCTTCCTCTCCTCCTCCTCCTTCCGCACCTCAGAGATTCCATCAACTTTTTTTTCTTGTTGTGAGTCACTCTCATCTCCTAATGTGCCAATAACAACGTGAGAACAAAGAAAATCTACCAGAAAATCAAGATTGCCCTCCCTCAAGACGACCAGCTCCTTCCTCTTACTCCCACAGGAACTTCAGGAGATGGATTGAGTTGTGAGGTTTTATTCAAAAGCAGACAAAACAAGCGTTTATTTCCGATCCTGCTGACTACACTGTGACATTGGACCATATTATTAAACTGTGTTATGACGCACCAAATCATGTCATAAGTTATAAAAACCTT
Source organism: Kryptolebias brasiliensis (assembly GCA_028566095.1). Lineage (NCBI taxonomy): Eukaryota > Metazoa > Chordata > Actinopteri > Cyprinodontiformes > Rivulidae > Kryptolebias > Kryptolebias brasiliensis. The sequence continues at coordinate 18,938,461 of JAOXNZ010000038.1, forward strand.
TTTTGTTGTTTTTTTATGTGGTTTCTGATTTTCCTTGAACCTGACCATGACAACATAATTTGCAATGTGTCTTTAAAAATAAAATCTGAGAAAAATGAACAAGTTGAAGAAAAGAAAATACAAGCTCTAAACAACCTATCTAAAGCAGAAAAAAAGTATTTGAAATTGATTTTGTTAGGAAAAGAAAAAAGAATGCAACACTTGACACAAGACCTCATCTTCAAGCTGATTCGTTGTCTCAAAGACAAGTTTTAACAGATAATTATTTGGTAATCATCTTGTTGGTAATTAAAATACTATTTTATGCTTCTCAAATTTTGTTTTTTTGAAAGTATTTTTGCAAATATAGTGAGAAATAATGGGACATAGGCACAATTTGTGTGCGTGACAAGCTGCTAGTAACAAATCCCTTTTAGTCAAAACTTAAGCTTTTTTTTCTTAAGTTGTTTGTTTTGTGTAGATACAACAATAGTTCATTTCTTAAGATTAGGCGCCTTTTTATGTTGTTTTTTGGATTATGGATCAGGATTTTAGTTACTAAAAAAATAAAAAAGCAAAAACAATTCTGTCTAAAATGCTCAAGGACTAAATCAAAAGTATTTAAATAGCAGCCTATAGTCAGATAAAAACTTTGTAAGACCTTTAGAAAGTCTGGAGAATGATTTCTGAGAACCATTTTAAAACTTTCCAAACAAGTCTGGCTCACTGAGTGCATAAACTTTATGAAATAAGAAAAAATCAAAAATTGCCCTAATTGGTTTTCTATCACTTACTAATGTTATTGTCTACTACTACTTGTCTACAGTAGGTCTGCTTAGTTATTGTCTGCTCAGTTATGAAGCAGAAAGTGTTTTAGTTACTAGGTCGAAGAGAATATGCTTGTCTTACCTTGGCCTCAAACTTTTGTCCCATCGTTGAAAGCATCTCTACAGCTCTGCTTGCCTCCTTAAGACGATTGTTACTTACAAGAGAATGGCATTAGTTTAGTCATGGAAATGCCCAAATAAACTGTATTACTGGGCTATCAAATGTCCTACTTGGTTAAGGTGCAGTCTTAAAGGGGTCCTACTTTAAAGAATGGTACTTAGCTTATATTTAAGGACATGGGCAAACAATCCATGAGGTTATTTGTATTAGAGGACTTGTTTATAAGGCTTAATTTTAGGGTCATTGCCAACTTTTCTTTCATGGTATACTATTTGGTTCACTTTGCCACTGATAAATTAATAGTGGCAACTGTTAGTGTCAAGGAAATGAATGCCTTCAATATTATGTCTCCTTGAACCAGTCCAGTTTCATCTCTGACACTGACTGCATGATCTCTGCCCATAAATCTCCTTCAGTCTACCTTTTTCATAAACAATCTTGAGGTGCCAATAAATACGAGCACAGGCCTCCATCTATGTCCATGACTTGACACAAACTAATGAACAAAGAAACAAAATAAAAAGGAAAAGAAAGACAAAACAACTACTCCAGTAAAATGTGGTAACATGTTGTAAATGGCCAGGGTTAATCGGAATCCCAACTCCACCATGAGCTTCTGTTGACCCTTAACCTTTACTACAGTTTTGTTGCCTCATTAATTTTACAAGTAAACAGAACTTCTCATCATTTAAATGTGTTTATGGATGAGACATACAGGCCCTCATTTTCCTCCGTTACATTTATCTTTAAACAGTGTTTAGGACAGGAGTGGAATGAACATCTTTCCAAAGTGTTGATGTTGTTATTTGTCTCAGCTTATATAAATACCTTAGAGTTTCAATACACTGATCATTATACAGACATTTTGATCAGTGTATTGAAATTTTCAAAATTAAAAACATTACAAGTGTGGTCAACTTAATATGGTATATGAAAATATATGTGAAAAAAACATATATTTCCTCAAATAAAGGCTGAGATTTGTATTTACTTCAACTTTTTTGGCATTACAAGGCTTCTGTTGTTTTTAACAAGGTTGTCTATGTGTTTTTGTCTTTTTATTGATCAAGGTAATGATAGTCATTTCAAAACTACTATGTACAATGCATATATTCCTTTGTCAAGGCAAGGTTTTATTTGAGGCAGGCATTTTTTGTTTTTAACTTTTTTACTGATATCAGTATGACTTGCCATGTTTTTTCTAAATGTATTGCCTCCACACAAAATTGAGAACAGCACACATAAATATTTTCCCTTAGGCTTCCACATGTTTTTAAATGCCAACTTGGAAGTTCATTCATTCCTATAGGAATTATTATCATCTCTGGTAGATGTGCAAAATCACATTTTCTTCCCCATCTCAGAAATTTGCCTCGGGTATGTTGAAAATGTTAACTTTTTGAAGGAATTTTCAGAGAGAGACCCCCTCTTTCCCCCATGTTTAATGTGAGTTCTATTAACTCCACTCTACATAGGGTTAAGTTTAAGCAGTTAAAACAGGACTGCGTGGTGGAATTCCCTGGACAACTTTCTTGTGGTACCTCAAAGAGAGTTTAAATGCATTAAACAGGAGCCAAGGATTCAGCATATGATTTATTAGAGGATGAAATGGATCAGAGGGTTGTGAGCTCAGGGTCCCAAGGCCAATAGGCCTGCCTTATCAAACACCAGCAGGCTCCATGGCTAATCTCCAGCTTGTCTGTGGGCAACCCCCATCATTGCTGGCGTTGGTAGCTGATAAATCAGGTACACTCTACAGTCTTTTTTAGCATAACAGGACACTGTAAGAACAGGCATATACTGTAGCTGATTGTCATTAAAAATAAAAAAAGGATCACAGCACAAAAACCTATGTTCATCTTTTGTTGGTTTATGGCTCATCACATTTTTGGCTGCATTACCTGGATTAGCCACACAGTCAAGGCCATATTTAAAGTCCCTGAAGCTTCAATCAACAAGGTTTTACTTCAAACAGACAGATATACCAGTTTCTTGACAGTGTGAAGATCAGGGATATCAGAGTAAAGATCTATTTCAAGGTGCTGATGAAGAAGGAAAGAGGAAAGAGTATATATTTAACTTGAAAGATACTTATATCTATACTTATTAATGAATATATTTCATTACATTTAAATCCATGAGGCTTTACATTGCAAAGAAAACTTTTCTTTTGGTTATCTTAAACTCAGATGTTTGTTGTCTTAATAGACCATTTATTATAATGAAACAAAAAAGCCACTCAGTTCATGTAAATTAAAACACATATGATCAATACTGCGGGAACATCTAACAATCATCTTGACGTTTGACCTCTGTAAGAAATCTATTTCAGTGTATGAAAAACAGCATCACTGGTAAACACATGAAAATAAGATGTTTGGATGATTGCATAAAAGGATTAGGGCACATATTAAAATATTTTTATATAAAATTGTCTGCTACTTTCACCTAGCATAAACCAATTGAAGAAAGCAATGATTTTCATTCAAATTAGACCACCTGGGAAGGTAATTGCTTTGTTTCTCTTATCCATCATCTAAAATACAGTTCAGAATACTATTTACATTTTCAAGGGCACCCAGGAAACCACATGCATTGGTACCCACACATGTAAATTTGCATCTTATTTCTTTTGCACTCTGTAATATTCCATCTCCTTCCCCAACACACACCTAAATCTTTCCACTTTGCTTTCTGCAGCTGACTGGCCTCCTTTTAGCATTAACTGAACCAATGGCAAAACAAAAGATTAATGTCCAGCTGTTCAAAAAACAATGTAATAGTGATGGTGTTTTCCCACTTAATCAGATAAACCTAAATAATTGCATTTTATACATGCACACACAGAGATATCCTCAGCAGGCAGGCAATTAACATCCTTTGGTCTTGCTGATGTGTGGAAAGTTCCTCCATTGGAATCAGATTGCACCAAAGGGACCTTTGATTTAACTCAAGTCGTAAATGCAGTCCTACAAGCTCCTGCTCCGTATGGCCATTGATTATATGCGTTTATTCAGCATGTGAGCTAAGCTCAGTGCAATCAGTAAGAACAGCACAAGGCCCTCTGACCTCTCCACCATAAACTGAAGAGGACTGATTATTGAACTCCTTTCTCATTCATTCTTTTCTCATCATTGTTCTGTCAATGACTCAGACTCCTAACGACTTCATGGAATAGAATAAAGCTGCCTCAAAGACATGTATTCACTGACCAAAACAATGCATGTTAGCATGGCGTTGCAGTTTACAGAGTAAAGGACATAGTGGATTTATATCTGCTAAAACTTCATTTTTTAAAATAAAATGTAAATGAGTTTTTTTTGTTTTGTTTTTTTAAATCTGCACCTGGAATATAATATACATCCACTACAGGATGTTTCCACTTATCAAATGCATGTTTAAATAACAGATTTATCTTATTTACTGTATGAGAGAATTTACACATAAGGAGCCAAACAATAAAAGTCATGCATTTCATATTGAGGGTGGAAAAAAGTGTGGTAAAAGCTGTGACAGAGGGAGGGAGAAAAGATGAGAGCAGAGAAAGACTGTTACCCTTATGTAGCCTCTGGCGATTATTACCATATTATGAGAGCAATCAGTCAAATTGGGTTAAAATGTAAATGTTGTTTCTGTTCCAATTAGTGCTTTAGAATAAGAATATAGTATGCATAAAGTGCAGCTTCCATGTGACGCTGAATGAGAAACTATTCAAGTGTAATGAATGTATTTGTGTTGCCATTACATCTTGCATTTTTCTCCCCTGAAAGCTGGAAACAGCCTTAAATTGTATACAATCACCACAGATTCATGGTCCACAAACAAGATCATTACCTTAGTATCCAGCTAAAAGTAAAATATTTATTCTTTTATTTATGGTGCTGAAAGTTGGCTTTCATGGAAAACAAGATCAAACAACGTGTCTTTACCTACATTCTCTATTGCAGATACAGCTGAGGTCATTGATACAACAGTCTGCATTACTTCTGCTTTAAACTGGCCCTCTAGCCAAGGCTGGTCCTTTTTTTTTACCCGACTGTACTTATAACTACAGTGGCTGTTTCTTAACATATCTAAATCTGTTCTCTTTATTTTTTAGTCTTCTTGCTGTCAAACTCTGATTTTATCAATAGTCTTTAATTCCCTTCATGAAGTATGCATGACAATAAAAACACAAACTAATATACAAATATTCCCAGTCTCATTTATTTTCTTCTCTAAAAAGTATGCTTTATTTTTGCCATGACAATGATCATCTATTATTAAAACTTTAGCTCATTACCTGAGCAACTAAAGAACATTACAACCTACAGGTTATTCTCTAAATCTAAACAGTAATGGTTGTTAACTAATAACATTTCCTGAAATAATTAGTAGTGGTTGTTGTATTTTGTCCAACAGCTTTAATGATGCCTTTTGTTTTCAATTCTTTGTTTTTTTTTTCTACAATTTATTTTTGTACCACCAATCCGAACTTTTTGATCTGTAGCATTACCCTGCAAATAAAATTTAGCTTGTTTGGCTAAATCTGACACAGTTACATGATAGACTTAAGAACCTGTGTTGAATAATGTGGATTATCCTTTTCAAATAAATAAAGAAAAAAGTTTGTCCAGCTAAACATTTGCATCAGGTCTTGTCATCTTTGGCGTATGAATATCTGAGTTATGTCCAATATATGTGTGTGTGTGTGTGGGTGAGTATGTATATAAATATATATAATTTTAAGAACCTGGGTTGCATAACTATCAGATTGACAATCAGAAAGTTTTTAATAAGAGGAATGACACTCCAAATCTTTCTGATATTCAGTTTTTTTTTTACCTGTTTTTGTGAATTCCTTAAAGTAACAAATAAACTATTGACATAGGGGGCTTATAATTATTTCAAAATAAAAAAGTCTCATGTTTACTTTCAAAACAGAATTAAAACAAGTAGGATGGCAAAACCACAACCCATTGTTTAGCTCAGGCTTCTATGATTAGGAATTATCCTATAAATAGGTGTCTGAACAAAAACTTCAGTGGAATTAATCTATTTATTTTTCAGTTATAAAAAAGTAATTGCCATCCCTTATAGGCTTACACTGGTCCAAAAGGAAACGTTGCTCTTTTATAATTACCTATTTTATCATCAATATGGAGAGCACTGCAGCATCATGAGATCCCTGCAGTTATGATTTGTTTCAGTTGAAAGTCAATAAGAATACTGAATTATAAACCCAGTACTGAGGTTCACAACTACCTCAGCAAATAATCTCCTATAAAAATGAAAAATCGTATATGATGTACAGCGCCGGAAGGGAATCTTGTGTGGAGATATAACAATGCTTAGCAAAAGGCAATCTCTTCTAACTAGAATCTTTATGGGCTATTTATGTGAGAATTGTGATTTTCTTATTTCCTGGGAAAATAGTATGCAAATCATACCATTTTAAAACAAGTCTTCCATTCAACACACACATACACACTCACTTTGTTGCTTCCTTTATTTCACAGAGAGACCCTCAGAGGCTCATGTCACTCCCTCAGCAGATGGCTGGGGCAAACAGACAATGACAAGCCTCGATTTCAGTGACGCTTAAACAGAATTTCACCAGCTGTTGGAAAACAATTTGAATCTTTAACCTATTTTCAAACCGGAGCTTCCACACTGAGCAGACTCAGACAAAGGGAAAAAAAAACAGAAATCTTTGTGCAACTTCCTTGCAAGATTTGTTGAAATCCCAATGCCAGGATAAGTTTCTTTATGCCACTGATGAAACTGTAAGGCGACTAAACTTTAATTCGGTTCATCTCGGTGTTTTGCGGCTTTGTCAGTCAGAGGTGAGCTTGTGTTGTTGTTTATCGAAAGCAACCTTTTGGTTTACAGGCTTGCATCATGGTGTAGGTGTTCTGAGACTTCCCTGTCAGTCTTTTTTAGAGTAAACCTCACTCCCACATGCTCACAGTAGGAGTCCTCTCTAGCAGCAGCAGATAAACTAACTGTGGTGGCATGTTTCATGATCCCTCACACTTTGAAGGTGAAAATATGCCGGAGGGTTCTCGTTGTTCACTTTGTTTGTTTGCTTAGGGTTTTGTGTCAAACAGCACACCAACCTATAGGTGTGCACACACTGGCAGGACAAATCTTTACGGTGAGAATAAATCATCTAAGTTTGGCATTACTCATGTGCGTAACAAACAAACACTGTACATCTCTGAGCACTTTTCTTTACAGTATTTAATAAAAACGTCTTAATCTGGCTGCAGAATGCTGGAATGCTGTTTGTAAAACGAGATAAAATGCCTTTGTTAAAAAAAAAGATATGAAAAACTCAGCTAAGGAGATTTGCTGAAAGGATTCCTGCCATGCAGGGTAAATCAACAAAATCTGTTGTGATTTATTTTTCAAACACTGCAGTGAAAAGCTACAATCAAACAATCAGGTTTAGCAAGAATGTTTTTTTTTAAGCTGTCTGATTACAGTACGACTGTCCAGGAATATCAAAGGAACTAAAAATAAATCATGACATAATGTTTTGTGTTTTATAATATTAGTTGGCTGTGGCTGCCATCTTGAATTGGATTTGCTACAAAAGGTAATCATTTGTAGGAAAACATTCAGTGACTAATTCCTGATACTTTCACAAAAGTCTTTCGAGTGGTTTATGAGATATTTAGCTAACAGACAAGAGAGCTGAATACAATTTTTTTTATGGCAAATTTTTAAAAACACTAGAGCAATCTGTTAGCACTCAGACTGTGTTGTGGATCAGTCTCAGCTACTACCACGCCAAATTTTAGGTCAGTGTCTGAGTTATAGCCTTTTTTGTGTTTTTTAGGATCAGTTAGCTGTGGCAGCCATCTTAAATCAGGTTGACTCCAAAAGGAAATCAGTTGTAGATGTACATCCCATGATTGCTTTCTGCAAGTTTTATTAAAATTGGTCCAGTGGTTCATGAAAAATTTAGCTAACAGACATATGCAACAAATACACCTACAGATATGGGTGAAAACATTATGATCTACATTCGCTTTTCAGCAGCGGGCGATAAAAAGAAAAATATTACTATTAACTTATTAAATTTCCTAAATACACTCACTTAACAGGCATAAATTAAGTTAACAGAAATATGTCTTAAACCTCTTGCCCTGCAGTCAGCCTCCTGCACCCTCTTTATCCTCAGATGGTGTGTTTTCACAACTAAACTTTCCTTGTTATGCTAATAAAAATCCTTGTAAACAAGCTACAAATAAATCCTCATTATATGTAAAATCTTAGCCCAACAGCCTATGTGTTTTGAACTCAACTAAACTCCATATGCATCAGTCTCAGCCTCCACACAGTGAAGGATTGTGGGTATCCAACCAAAGGCAAAGGCATCAAACATGTGGGGAGTCCTTCTAATATGTAATATTGCAGAGCTATTAGAAATTATGCTTTAAGCAGGTGGACTTGTGACATGTTAAAAGCACAAGCTGAGGTGCTGACAACCACTGTAACAAATCAGAATAGTGGAAAAATGGTCAAAAACAAAGACGGAAAAGTTTGCAAACCTTGCCTGTTCATTTTACTCTTAATCAACCTCACTGTAAACCAGTGTCTGCCTTCATATCATTTGCAGAAGAAAGATGAAAGAGTAAAGGATGAATGGTGTCACAGAGTCATTTCCCAGATGATTAGGTGAAAGGCTTTAGATACCTAATAAGTATTCCAACAGAGCATATAGTCACTCTAATGGCTTTCTGTGGCAGATCATTTCCAGGAGATCAGGTTCTGTCATTAAAGGTGTACCAAGCTGCTACTGTTGATAACAGCTGTCAAACCTGTTTTTGTTTTTTGCTTTAAATAACACAATATTCAATGCACCTTAGAAGCTAGATTTCAAAAATTGCATCAAGATGAAGATAAATAGAAACAGAGAAGAAAAAATGCCATTATGCATATAACTTGCCTTTTGGAGTAACCTTATTTAAAAAAAACAAACAGCTTGTCCAACTTCTCATGGCATTTTTTCTACTTTTCATGACTGAAGTTCAGAAAATCACATTTCACATTTAATATTACCAATGATTTCAGCATGATGACAGCAGCTTATTGAGGAAGTGAGACGTAAGGCTCATCTCATTTGACTAATTTCTGCCTCTTTGTCTCTACTCTTTTCTGTCCTGTTGCCTATGACCCTGGTAGACATTATTTTGAAGGATGTCTTAACTAAAAAAAAAAAAATCAACCTGGAGAGAAATAATAGAGAAGAGAGGAGGCTGCAGGACACCCATGTATACTTGCAGTATTTTTAGCATGTTTGAAATGGACATGATACATTATTGTAAACTGAAGAAAAATTTAAAAGTCTGAAGGGATGCCTGTCACCTGCCACCTTTCATGCCAGTGTTTTAGATTAAGATCATCTTGTGCTGAGAAATGACAAAATTATAGCTATTTTGGTCAAACCGTGAAATTAATGACAATGTGTGCGATCTCATGCAATATCTTATGTGACTTGTTAGCGCTTGGCATATGTGTTGGGAATGACAGTCAGCAACCAAAAAAACACCAAATTTTACCTCAATACCTGTAAAATTAACAGAGGTATAGCCATTTTTATGTAAGCAAAGGTTGATTATCTGTTGTAGCCATCTTGATAGGTTTGATAAGTCAATCAGTTGCACCTGTACATCCAATGATTACTTTCTGAGTTTCATTAAAATATGTTCAGTGGTTTATGAGATATTTTGCTAACGAACAGACACATGAACACGCACACAGACCCAGGCAAAAACTATATTTGTCTTTTAGTGGTGGGCGATAATGAAAGATATTGCAAACATTGCATAAAACTTATACAGGCACATATAAAACAAAAATCAAGAGTTGAAGACATCTTTTTTTTTCACTACCAATTAGAATATTTCACATAGAGAATATGAATGCTTTTTGCAATGCTTACACAAATTAGATCCAGTCTACCACAGAGCACTGAGGTTCATATAAAATCTTTAAACCTTTACTTTTCTTCACATGTTCTTTGTGTGGGTTGAAGCAACTGATGCATATTTACACAGACTCAACAGCTGTCACATTTTTCTCTGCAGAGAGCTTTTCTGTATTTGCCATACAAAGCTATTTGCTTGCCCCTGTATAACCCACCAACATTTATCCTTAAAAATGTATGAGAAGTGATTGTCTTTGCTCCCAAGACTTTTCTCAGAAACCTGTACTGAATTGCAAAAAAGGGTGTTTTTGTGTTTGGAATCATCTGCGAAGCCACTTGAATCTCGGGGAGCTGGTCTTACCATATTGTCAGCGAAGTTTCAACAAACTTTTCACTGTACGAGTGTAGGGGCTGCAATGGCAGACGGAAAAATAAGATGAAAAAAGTAAAGATAGGAACAACTTTGAAGTTAGTGGATGATATGTTGCACTGAAAACAGAAATGATCAAGTTACTTTTTGTGCTACTGACTTTTTGGGTAGTGAGTATTTATTTCACCTAAGTGATACATATTTTCAAATACTTTGCATTCCCTTTGTTTAAATTCATTATCCTCTTTTGTAGTAAAACAGTTTAAACGACAAAATGCAGATAAAAAGTATAGACTGAGTTGTTTTTAATAGATTTATTTTATATGATCATACTTTTCTTTTTTAAACATGTATTTTTTTATATTTAACATTTGATTCACAAGTAAACCCACAACTTTTTAAAAAAGAGAGCAATACAAACACCATCTGTTTATAAGAGCAAAAATAAAACAGACTAGCCATAATTATCAGAGTTGTGGTTAATCTATGGCTTGATTCAACACCATCTGCTTGGAAAAACTTTGTCTTCCCTTGAGCAAATTTTTCTGATAACCCTTGTTTAGAGACACGTGGTGAATTTGAGTCATAATTGATGTTACACCTGGTTTTCTTGCAGCAACAAGTAAATATGCACGTCATTATAAAAGTCAAACGAGGAAATAAAAATTTGGTGTTTCTTACACAATAGCATGGTCTATTTATATCACATTATGTGGTGATCTTTTTCTCAAATTATATCATATCAAAATACTTTTTCATTGCTTGTTTAAGTTTTTTGTGAGCTGATTTTAGTGCAAATCCTGTGGTAGCATCTGTAGGAGGGACCTTTCCTGGAGTTATTGGTGATAAAAGAAGCTAAGGAATAATTGATTAAAGCAACACCTTTGGTGTGGTGCTTGTGGTTGTTTTGTGACAATCTGAGGCTTCATTGACTGAATTTTAGTAAGGAGAGCAGAGAGGAGCATTCTATCCACAAGACTGGACTGAATAATGTCAGCAAAACAAAACACATTTCACTTTAATAGCACACAAATAGTTTTGCCTCACAGATTATTGTCTGTGGTATATAATTTCAGACAATATGCAGTGACAACTCTTGTGTTATATATTTTAGCTTCATAAAACAAAGTAACTGCCCTCATATGTTTCACAGCAGCCTAGTCCACTGGCCATTTTTCAGAAAATTCTCCACAAACAGCTTTAGATGTCTCAGAATAGTGACTCTCTAAATGATAACCTAAAACAAATAAGCCAGACAACATTATTAACTTATTATTATTAACCCAAGACTATAAAAGACATTTATAAATGTAACACAACTAATTTCAGCACCAGTAATAGCAGTTAGAATTAACTCAGTCTTTTAATGCAAATATGTTTAGTTAGGCTGGGGATAAAAGTGATGATTTGCCCACAAATAAAAATCGCAAAACCTTCTAAAATTATTATTTTTTTTTTTACTGATTTGTTTACTGCAAAAGCCAGAATGTATGTATGGTGGAAGGCTTGCATGTTTACAAAATACATAACCTCTTGACAAAATGAACAGCTTTGTTGTTCCCACCCAATTTACAGCTTGTGTCCTTGCCATAGGATAGACCTTTGTTGAGACCAGAATAGCAAAGCAGAATACCTGATTCCACATGTTATGACCTTGATTTGAGCAGACCTGTATAATTCAGTGTTTCTTCTCCACAGTGGGACAGCAAAAGAGAAACATGTAAATGACAGATGACTTGTCATTCATCACTGTCATAACCTCGACACGCAGGAGGAAATAACAAACCACCCACGGTGTGTCACTTCCTGTGTGCAGCTACTTTGTCTTTGCTGAAAGCCGTTTAGCTGCTGCGATGAATGTCAAATACTGTACACTGACCCTTACACACACACACAGAATTATTTTAATCACCCACACATACATGCAAAAATCAAATAAAATCCTTTTGATGAAAGTGAAAAGATGCAGGCGTCAGAAAGCCTATTGAAAGGATTGAAGTTATTTTAGATTTGTAATAAATTACATATTTTATTGTGTGCCTTAAATTAGTGCTTTATATTTTCTAGTACAAAAACAGCATGTTTATTATGACAACAGTTTTGAAAGCGTAGTTGTATTAGTACAATTTAAACTCAAAAATTCTTTCCAGGCCTGTTCATTTATTTTTGTCTTTCAGATTAGATTTTTTTGTGTGACAATTTTGGGTGCTCGGATGTTGGATCAGTTTTGAATTTAACAGCAATTTTAAGAAAAGTCTTAGCCTGCAACTGCATTACCCCTCCTAAATATCTTCTTGATATGTGTATAAACTCTCCAAAGCAAACAATAAGTATATTGCAATTGTGTTTTTATATCACAGTGAAAATAAGTGAGATTAAAAGCAAAGTTGAAGACAGGAAATCGGTATTGTGAGACAATGTGAGCTTTAAATGTGAAATGTTATGTCATAAAATGTGGTGGAAAGGACCAAAACGCAGGTGAACAAAGTAGACAAAGCAGGGAGACGACAAAGTCCTTGTTGTTTTAATGAAAATTAAACTAAAGACGAGGTTCTGTAACAGCAAGATGAATTCAGAAACAAACCAGAACAAAAATTGGCACAGCCAGCAGGATCCATGAGTAAACAGAGGATCAGACATTGAACTAAGAAAAAACAGGAGGGTATATATTGGAAGAGTGATTGCTGAGTGATGACATGTGTGCTGATTACTAACATAATGCAGATGGTATGTGAGGAGCTAGAAACAAGAACTATGCAGGACATTTAATGGCAATGATGATAAAGAATACAAAAATCGTAACCATAACTAAATTTCCAAAAAACCAAAACTCATTGTAATCCAAAGGAATTTAAACCAACTACTTAACCAAAGATAAAAAAATAAACACAGGCAGTTTCAGGAACCTTTAAAAATGGACTAAAACTTGTATAATCATCAGTAAAATAATTTTCTGAAGCATTGATGGATGCTTTTTGGAAAAATATAATGGGAAATTGAATTTGTCAGATGTAAATGCGAATGTTCTCTGAGGATGCCTAATGGCACAACTGTCTTTTAATATAGACATACTACACTGCCGCTATCTTAATATAATCAAGACAACTCCCAATGTGTTGTGCATTTTTGGACAACAATGGCAGCCAAAAGCCATGTTCACATGAAACCCAACGTATCTGTAGTTTGTTAACAAAGCAGTTCTTGTGTCTGTCTCTGTAAGCATCAGCTGGCACAATTTTCAAACATAAGGACAAGTGTAGCACTCACAGCCAGACAAATGTGTAATAAATTAAATCATGTCAAATTATTTTCAGTTAAGGTGTTTCTTGTGATGTTGTCCATCTGTAAAGCATCAGCAATGTCAAATACCTGTAAAAGAGTTAATAACTTAAAAACACTTCCTATATAGATATGTTTTAAGGCACACAAAAATCAGGCTCTAATCTTTTCATAGAATTTTCTAAAGGCATGTAAAATATAGCATATCATCAGTCATCTATTATGTGTATTGTTACATGTCTGCCAGACAGAATTCAAAAGTGAACATTTCTCTGAACAATACAGTTTACTGGCTACACTAAGACTGTGAATGCATGGCAGTGCCAAAAAGAAATTATTTGTTCAAAAGCTGAGTCGTCCGTTGCTTAAGGCACCGGCATACTCCATTACAGGTCAAGAAGTTGGTTGACGTGGTTGCGAGACGTTCGTTTTCACATGCACCTTTTTCATAGTCCACGTGACACTCAGCTCAGAACTCCTGGGAAGCTCCTCCCTCCTCCTACAGTGTTAAAACAGGTTTTTTCCCAACGGTTTCCCAAATCTTCTGTCCTTGTTTTGCTGGAACAGTTGTTAAGACAGCTGTATTTTCTATCAGCAAAATGACTCCATTAAAGCTCACCGGCTTTTCCAAATAAACACGCCCAGAACAATTTCTGATCAATCACACAATACTTGTCCCAAACCCCTATGAGAAAAAGTTTGCCCAGGGCCTTGTGTTGCGAAGCTGCAAACAAAGCTGCTACAAGAACAAAATGACACAATTTTCGTCACGCAACCATGTGAATGAGAGCCGACTTGCACTCCTTAGTGACACCTGTCTAAAAATAGTGTTGTGCTGTTTTTTGGTTGTTCAACCACTTAAATATGTATTTCAGTAGCGTACTTCATTACCAGAAGGATAGATTCAGTCATACCTTTGACTAAAACTGTTCTCTTTCCTGTGGCAGTGCAGGGTAACAACCCGATGACCCTCACTTCTGACGTCCTGACTGACCGTCCACATAACCGGGTTACTGGCTCTTGCACCGAGGAACGCCACACCGTCCTTCAGCTTGACCCTGAAATACACAAAAATACAGCAGTCAAAAATAAAATAAATTGTTTTTTTCTTTCATCTTCCAAAATATGTTTCGGGTACCAGAGCTCTTCATCCCTTTTTATGTTGCTTTTAGCAAAGATAGTTTTATCTAATAAAAAACCTTTATTTACTCCTCCTCTATAGCCACCATAGATTTATTCCCACACTTGCACTCCAGATCCAGCAGAGCCTTTAGTAAAGCTTGAACTTCCTGTTCTTGTTGAAAGGTCTGTATATTCACATTTACCCTCTTGGCAGATATCTTGCTTCCTGAAAGTTCTACCTGGAAGCAATATCTCACCTAAATCAGATTGAATGTAGATTATGTGGACAATTTCCTCTTATGTGTTGAATATGGCAAATGATCTATACTTATACAGCACCTTTATAACCTTACTGAAGTTTGGCAGAGCACTATACAATGTATTTCTCAATCATCCATGCACACGGTCACCCATGCAGTACTTTTTTAATTATATTTTACAACTTTATTTTATATTTTCACTCATATACCAATAAGCTTATCAGGGGCAGTTGCCCAAGGAAACTTCAGCATGCTGCAGAGCCTGGGGATCAAGCCCCCAATTCTCTGATTGGAAGATGACTCTCCTGCCACTGGGCCAAAGATGCCCCAGTGCAAAAGGCTGAATTTCTCAAAACCTCATGTTAATATTGTCCAGAGTTCATTTTTGAAAATTGGTCTGGCTGGTAGCTTCTTGTCAGTCTGAAATTTGAAGTTGTAGAAAAACTTTGCTCATTATGACAGACACTCTAGCTCCAACATCAAGATGTCAAAGAATGAGAAGGTCAGGGAAGCTGTTTAAGTTGAAACACAACATTAAGACAAATTATAAACCATTAGCTGTATAAAATGGGATTCCTGATTAGCAATCTTAAACCAACTGATGAACATGTTGAAGATTAAAATAGGTTTATCCCAAAGTTAAGAGCAAAACATTGGCAGAAAGGTAATTTTCTCTTTGCACTTGGGGTTTTTAAAGACATTCAAGTTTTGAACCACCTGTCTGACCATTTTATCTTACTATCACTTCCATTATTTATGGTCACAGTCTGTGGGCGGATATACAGGTGCTGAATAACCATGACTTCCTCCTTTATCAGTAAACTGACACACTATGGCTTTTCTTATTCCTTCCTCTGTCACATGAAATTATCAAGACGTGCCACTTTTGGAACTTCTTTATCCAACATATCAAATTATTACTGTTCATACTTCATGCACAAATAGAGCAAGATATGTGGGCATAAGAAGCAATGAAGAAGAAAGATGGCAAGGGATACTGGTCTAGAGTAAAAGCATAAAAAGTTGAGAAAAAGCCCCATTTCACTTCAGTAAAAGATGAATCCTTAATATTTCTTGTCCCATATCAAAATAATCAGAGACTGTCCTCATTTCAGATCTGTGAAGTAGCTGTAGTGGATGACCAAAAAACTTGAGCGTTTACAGGGGAATAATGATATGACAACCCAAGCAGCAGTGCTTAGAAGAGCACAGTCATTACATCTTCTGTATTCAACCGGTCACCTTTGATCTTATCACAGTTTCTGCTGTAGTAATAACTGGCCTTGTGTTGGTCGCTGTTTCTGACGAGCAAAGATAAAGGCCACGAATGTGGGAGCTGCAGACAGTAACTGGGGGAAGCAACTGATTGCCTTCTACCCTCTTGTTTTCAGATTGCCATCTTATTCAAAGCACAGTAATAACTATAAATTCATAACCAGATTTACCACTAACAAGTGACAAGGGAATCAATAATCAAAGAAACATATGCAGAGTTCTATATGACATATACAAAACATCACTTTTTCATATTTTTTAGCTTTTTTCTTTATCTGACAGCACCTTTCTGTGGTTGGGGTAACACTTTTGATTGCATGTTTATTAGCATTTTGCCTTTATTTGGAAATTAAATTTAGACTAATTTAGCTATATAAAACATCCTTCTAGCCACAAAAGTGTTTTCAATTATATTTGACCTTTTAAAAAAAGACAAATTATTCAATTAAGTATTTAGTTGATAAATCAATCAATACTAGGGTTCAATGGTTCACTTTTAAACTAGCGATTGTGTTTTCTGTGGTCTTTCCTTTCCTCCCTTGCCTTTTTTATTCTATAATTCCTTCCTAATTTTCTTGTTTTTTCCTTTCCTTCCATTTTTCCCTTTCCCTCTTTGTTTTGTCCTTCCTACCTAACTACCTACCTACTTCTTTCTTCTTTTATTCCTTCCTTTCTTTATTAATTTCTAATTTTCTTCACTCCATTCCTTTCTACTTTCTTCCTTTTTCTTTTTCTCCCTTTTTCCCCTCCCTCCTTCCTTCTTTTCCTCTGCTGTTCATTTTTATCTTTCCCTGTTTTTCTTCCTTCTTTCCCTGTCTTCTTCTCTTCATTTCTTCCTTCTTTTCTTTCCTCCATTTCTTTTGTGTCCTTCTTTTCCCTCCTTCCTTCCTTCTTTTAATCTGACAGTATTTTAATACGTTTACTCATGCAGTATTTCACAAACAAACTTGAGCATGTGCCTCTGCCATCAAGCCAAAGGTTTAAATTAACAAATGGCATGTTGTAAATGAGATTGGTTTGGCTAATGTGATTTTGGGTGAAGGAGGACAATCGGTGGCGTTGTGAGGGACAGCAATAAAAGAAAGCAATTTGAGAGGAGGTCCCCTTTCACATGCGTCAGCACATGAAGGTGGCTCATTAAATCCACAAAAACCTGCATCGTTGAGATGAGTATTTACAGATGACAGTAAGGACTTATTTCAACTCTTCCCTATAATAGCTGATTGATTCTCAGAAATAACACACCAGGACAGCCACCGACCAAATAACATGTCAACATATCTTTTCCGTTGAAAATTGCTTGGGGAACGCTAAAATATGGTACATAAATA
>JAOXNZ010000038.1:18956005-18971709 GCA_028566095.1 Kryptolebias brasiliensis
ACAAACAATAGCAAATAAAGACATGTAGATTATGCATTTCATCTAAAATGACCATCCAGTCTTGCAAAACTGGTCACTGTAAAAAGTTATATTGTAGGTGGGAATAACTTGAAGCCTACAGTTTTTTGTTCGTATAAGTGTGAAGTGTGTCAGTGAGAGCAGCTTGTGTGGCATTCATTTTATGATTTCAATTCTGGGTGCTCTAATCATTGCCCAGTGAAAAGCAGACCTTTTTTTATAGATTATTTTATTCATTTTCTTTGAGTCTCTGACTCTGATGGAGCTGACCAAAAAAGGCTGAAAAGAAAATTGTACTCCTCACCATAAACTTACAAAAGATCTGCAACATCTTGTTGCAAATATTACAGACCTTTAGCTTCATTAAAAAGAGCCTCCTCTCTTCCTGGACAGCTACAGTTTTACATTTCCTGCCCAACTCTACTTTCCCATCTACCATTTTATCTATACTTAGAGATTGGTAAGACTTCCATCTCTTACCTTTTTGTGAATGATAAAAATTGATTGAATTAATCCTAATTATCCAGATCAGGTATCAGGTATTTTTCTTGTCTTGTTCACAGTGAAGATGGTTCTCACTCTATACGCCTTTCAGTTGCAGAGTCATCTGAATATTTCTACAGAAGTTAAAACTGAAAGTTTTGCTGGAAGTCTGTAACTCCCACAGTCTGAAATTTAACAGAATAAAACATAATTTTCTAAATGAGAATGTTTGATAAACTGAAAAATAAGGTCTCACTACTTCCTTGAGGGAAAGCCTGTATTGGTCTTTCGGAGAATCTAACCAATGATTGTTGGAACATTTGACTTAAAGCCACATACTTTAGGTTAACAGTTCTTCTCTTGAAAGTCTAAGAATAATTAATTTGGGTACAAGAGATATATGTAGCAAATTCCATGATTATCAGGCCTCCAGTTGATAAAGTCTTTCTTTCTGTGGTTGAGGGCCCGACACACAGGCCAATGCCACTGCCATCCATTAAGCTAAATTTAAAACTAAACTACTAAAAATATATGTTTTTGATGCAGGTTATTCTAGCATAAAACCGTTGACAGTAAAGGCTCAATTGCCACTATATTTGGCCATATTTCCTGTCTAATACAGACTTATTCAGTACAGCATATTACTGTATTTGCTTCTGTTTCTGTCCACTCTGGAATAAAATTTATCATCCCTTAGTGCAATACAAATGATAATGTAAACTCAATGATCACAAATCAAAAGTAATTTCACACCTTTAAACAAACAAATAAAAAATGAAGTAAATAGGAACGTGAGTACTTGTTTGGGCTATGTAGTGACAAGGGTTGGAGCCTGCAGATCTGTTCAAGTCAACAAGATTGCATGGTGACAAAAAGAACTGGTGTTATCCATGATAATCTGGGACAACAGGATTTATTGGAAGTGAGACACTTTTATGGAGGAAGTTAATGTAAAAAGTGTGCTAACACAAAAATGAAAAAATAGCTTGGAGTTAAATGCGGTTGAGCAGAAAAAAGAAAAAAACAGGTGTCTTAAATAAGACATGGGTTCTATCAGAGCAAATGAGAAGGACAGATGATAGAAAAACATTCAGAAAAGTGTTTATTGGGAGAGCTTTACTAGACAAGAGGCAAAAAAATAAACTTGTTGGCATTTGTTGTCTTTTCTAGTCATACATTTCCAACAATGAAAATAAATCAGTGTCATCCTTAAGAGGCAATTTGCAATGTTATTTCACCCACTAAACATTAAGTTGAAATAACAAAAAAATAAGAAGAATCAGGAGGAAAATGGTTCCTTGTATTGCCATCAAGATGATAACCGTCATTTCTTTGGCAACAATGGAGACATAGGTCTGTGAAAACCCAATAACTTCCCACACACAAAATATACAGACATACACACACACACACATTGGCCAGTATCTGTATCTGATACAATGTTAAATCATTCTCACATAGGTGGCTGGTGGGAAAACCAAATTTTATAGAGAAAAAAAAGGTGAGCACAATTGCTTTGATATTGGTTCTGTCACAAAGAAACCACCTTAGACTCCTGCATTACTTATCCAGACAGCGGAGAGACAAATGGAAGAAAGCTGCATTACAAATGAACCACAGCACTTGAAACTAGGATCAATAACTAACAACTAAAATACCTGTGAATAAAAAAAGAAAGGAAAAAAAATCCCCTAAAATACAATGATTGGAACAAGATGGCCATGTTTAACTCACCCTAGAGGAGTTTGTATGAAATAATTTTAAATATTAAAGTCGGTCTAATTGCTTAGAGCTTGGTTTGATTGCCCATGCTTCCAGATTTTCTAATACCCATGGCTAAATACAGGTTTCAAATAAACACGCAGACTGTTGGGTACATCAAACAGGCTTTCTTTTTGTTTTCTCAGTCCCCCTCTCTGCTCCCTTGCTCCAAAGCAAAATCATCTCCATCAGCTCTGGGATAATTTAATTACATAGTAGCCACTGGCACATGAACCCAGCTGGGATCTGGACCAGTAAATTAGTAAGGTTAAACAGGGCTGGAGATGAGATGCTCTGAGTAAATTAGCTTGTTGGTGTCATGTTTTTAGGGGCGAGTGGACGCAGGCAGATGTGGAAATAAAGAGGAAGTTAATTCAATTAATGAATCTGGTGCTGCTCTTCCCATTATCGGAGCTAGTTAGAAGTGCTGGTGCATGGCAATGCTGCGAAACAGAGGACAAGATTAACACTATCAGATAAGGAGTGCTTGTCAGACAAAGCTTATCTCTGCGTGCATTATGCTGTGTCTCTCCCCGTCTCCCTCTTTTGTCTCACTTTCAGCACATCGTCTCTCCTATCACTTTCTGATTGTCTATCTTTTCCCTCTGAAACATTCAGCTTTTCTCAGTCCTTTAACAACCTAAAACTCCCCTGTGCTTCATTAAGCTATCAATCAGTGATCCTGCACACTGTTAGTCATGCTAATTCATTCTGTTTAATTTAACTTACTTTAGTGGGTAAACTTTCACCGAGTAATTTAAAGGTCTACTGACTGAAACGTCTTAATTAGATAAAGTGTGTCTAAGTGGCTGTCAGTTTATTGAAACTCTGGATCATTCAAAGTTTACAGTTTTTGGCCAAACACACCTGTTTTTGATATTTGATTGTCTATAGGAATACATTTCAAAGGATTTAGTTTTTGATATTCATGCCATCTAAGCCTACAGTTTACACTAAGGATCACTACAATCTATTTTTAGATGCATAGCATTGCAGACATGGAAGACTCATGCACAAGATGCCTGAGTGAGATATACAACTATGCAGGCACTGCTGGTCCATAAGGGCAGGTGGGGAGCAGCCTCACCTAAAAAAATCATTCGCCCCACAAAGTAGTTCCTCATAACAAACAATGTAAATTACTTAATTCCTTGGCTTGCTGTGTATTGTGTTGTTATGTGCATTTTTCAGCTATTTTGACAATTTTAAATAGAATTTAATTCTCATTCTCAGGTTTTTGACTTATTTGCAGTTATATGGCAGTACAGGTCACAGACTGCATTGGTCAGTAGATTTAACATAAAGGCTGTCGGCAGTGATCAAGACTGCAGGGCAGCTCCAACAGAGTCTCACTGGGGCATCAAATATTCCGCCCTGTGGACACATTCTGCTGATTTTAGCTCAGTGATATGACCACTTCTACCGTTACACCTCATGTGATCTTATTTAATGCAGAAATAGCTGCAGCAAAACCTGCTGTGTCTAAAACTGGAGATTTTCTGTTTAAAATCCATTTGTGAGACTAAAATTAGAAAATAAATTATCAGTCAGCAGCTTGGAGCAGACAGACTGGACATGAACCAAACACATGAAAGGAAGAAAAAAGGTGACAACTGTGTGCACAAAAAATCATAAAAATAAAAATTAAGCAACATATATCATATCTTTTTTTCACAAAAAAAAATCCTCAAATTTGTGTGGTTATTGATTCAGGAAATGAATGTCTGCCCCACTAAAATTTATGCTAAGGAACCGGTACTGATCCAAATGCAGGATGCATTAAGATATTTGAAATGCACTGATAATTGTTTTATCATTGCATCACAGCGCTCTGAATCATAATCAAATTATGAGATGCCTAAAGATTCCCACCCAAGTACTGACAAAAAATAGGAAGGGCAGACAACTGAACCAAAGCTACATGTTTGTGTCTTGTGTTGCTGGTTCAACGTAGAACTTTGTCATATATTCAAAAAGGAATCACTTAAATATTAACACTACTGGTACAAGGTCAGAAAATCCAGAGTGCAAGCCCATGCTTGTGGCACTGAAGTTCAGACATGGCCAAGGCACAACAAATGATATAACAGCTGACATGCGACCATACTCTGCTCTCAATTACACAGTTTTAAACACACGTTGAAAATAATAGAGTGCTGTTATTAATTTTTTTTTTTAACCTTTCAAAACAAATTACAAGCTACAATTGTCCATGATTTAATAAAGCTTCTGCATTATTGTAACAAATGACAAATGGACATGCAGGGCAACTGAAAGTAACCTAACAGTAACTGTGCACTACATTACACCCAAATGGAAGGTGGAAAGCAATGTTCTGCAAATTTGTCTGATCATGAGCACACAAGCATTATCCTGGCAGAGCAACTCAGGAGACAGTGTTTTGATGGAAAGTAATGACACCAGGAGGAAAAATTTCAGTCTCATAACTCAAAAATAGAAAAACTGGTAATGCAAAAAGATCTTCAAAAAAACTGAACATAACCATGACTTTAAACCAAAGTATCTTCCACAGTGTATCATTACACAGCTTCTAGATGCTTCAACGGAAACTTGACTGGATGCATTTGTAACTCACAGATCATGACATTTGCTGTTTGAATTTGCCTGGTGAATTTTACAACCCCATGATTATTATTCTGGTAGAACTTTGGAGCATTTTGCCATTCAAACTTCGTGCAATTGTTATGGTTTCTTTACTTTCAACAATTACTTTCATTCTAACAGTTTTTTTTTCTGTTGTTTCCAATATTTTGTCGTGTACCTACTTAAAAATTCACATTTTAGAAAATTAGTGACCTTTGCTCTTTAAGGCCAAATACAGAATGCTGTACTGTTTTAGGCTTGTAAAGAAGCTTCAGGGTTAAAACCTTTCATGCTTTTTAAGTAAACAAAAGAAAGAAAGAACAATTTTTGTAAGCTATCATCCCCTAACCTTTATCCATACCCTGTAATTTTATCTGGATGCTGCTGACTAAATACAGTTGGAAAGGGCTCATTGGCTCTTTACTTTAACCTCATGTAATGTCAATTTCACTTCTTACTGCCATTGACAACCTCCTCATCTCATTTTTTTCCCAGATCAATACCTGTACGATCCGAACAAGACAGCGGATTGATGTGTTTTGAGGATTTTAGAGTTGTGAACGGTTAAAATGTGCCTGTCTGTCTGGAAACACAGAAGATCAAAGGGCTTACTACAAAGTGCTACTTAAGAATACCTGAAGTGGATTGTATTGAGTTCTGGGAAACTGAGTAGTTGCTGAGTGTCACCAAACACAAGGCACTTGAACAATCAGGTGGCTATAAAAAGAAATGTACTTTCCAATAAAAATCCCAGGCAATCTACTTTTCATTTAGAAATGAGGGGAGAGCAAAGATGTAGATTTTCTCCAGTAAAAGCTGCAGCCTGAGAAATATACAATGTGGTGACGCCCAGCAATTTACTAACAGTTTTTCAATTAGAGGGGAAAGCAGCCAGATGACTGCCATGTAGGGATCGGACCTGAGCTCTGGGAACAAACTTTTGCCTTTAAAAAAGGAAGAAGAAGAAGAAGATGTAATAACTGTCAGTGGAGAGTCGCTGACTTCAAAGGGGGAAGAGGTTGGAAATGTGAGCTGGCCATCGCCTCATGACATGAACAAATCCATGACAGATCAAGAGCAATCATATGGGCAGGAACACTAAGAAAAGAATTTCAGTCAGATTCAGAGAAGCCCCTGAGCTTTTTGGAGGAAAGGAACGTTTCATTTGAAGAGTTGGGCAAGGTTTCATACATCTAAAATGCATCCCAGTTCTGGGAAGTTTCTTATTTCCCTGTCAACGACTACCAACTTAGTTCCTTCTAAAGTCCTACAGTCCTTTGATCCAAAAATGTTATGTTGTTATGATGAGACCACAGTAATACAATATTTTTGAACTTTGCATGTTGTTCTATGCAAACAAACCCACTTATAAACCATCATACAGTAAATGGAGAGTCAACTGTAATTATGAAAACAACTGATTTCGTCAGTCTTACTGTCTCCCTCTGTCATTATATCCCAATGTTTCTTTATCTTTCACTCAAAATAGTCAGAAATGCAGTCAAAGCTACAAAGATTGCCATAAAAAATAAAGGAACAGGTTGTATGTTATGACTGAATTTCATATAGCTTTGTGTGTCTGTGTACTGACTGCGTACATAAAAGCAAGCTAAAGGAATGATGACACCAAGGGGCGTGCCAGTGCAACACCCAATGTGACATAAAGCAAGTCACCTCCAGTATATCAAGGCTAGGTTCTCATCACGACGCAATTCTCCAAAGGTAAAATTCAAGAACATTGCCAGTCCGGTCCCCTAACATGTTGGATATTTCAATCCTCGGTTGAGTCAATGGATTTGTAGAGAAAGCACAGGGTTTTAGGTGAACAGTCATTTTGAATCTGTGTCATGATGGGTTTTTTTTTTTCGTTTTTATGTTACATGTTTTGCAGGAATGTATGCCAAAGCAGGGTCGTAAAAACTTCCAATTTTCCATTTGCTTTAATGCTGGATTTCAGGAACAAACTACTACTGCTGCTGCTGTGCTGTAGATTATAGTTGAAGGAATGAGGTCATGTTGTATCAGACAGAAGCTTGATCCCTATGGCTGCTGTTTGAAAGGAAGCCTAGCCAGTTAAATACGGGACACAAACACACACAGTCAGTGCCTCCAGTAAAACCTACTTGACACAAGGTTGCATCCGGGAGATAAAAATTAGACTTTGCATTTGCTCTGTGGGGTTGGATGGATGATCCAAGACTGATCCAATATTTGGACAGATGCAGAAGAGGCCAAATAGTATAATCTGCGGATATAGAGGGGCAGATTATTGCAAGTTGGTAAACCTGATGTAGAAAGGGTTACACAGATTAACTCAGATGTTGTTGTTGGTGCAGGAATTTGTCACAATCTGTGTGGTAACTGTACTGCTATAAGTCCCAATTTTGCCTCAAAAGGCTCTACAATCTGTAGGCTATTCACAATCCTATAGTTTAAACAAGGAAATAACAATTCTCAAATAAATGAGGGTAATTCATCAAATGAACAAAGAATTAAACCAAGAGGGTGTCTAGGAGGGCGAATATAGTATAATAGTGGTTTGTGGTGCAAAAGGTTTTATGCTCTTGCATCATGGATCAGCATATGACAGTATTAAATGTTTGATCTTTCAAAACTACTGTCAACGTTCAAACTGTGTTCAGATAGTCAACTCATTTATTCACCTACAATTTGGTGTTTGTTATACTGTGAAAACACAAGGGGATAAGGAGCATCAATGATAGGTACTAATGCTTGTTAGACATGTTTATGCTTATGTATGACATTGCCAGTGCAGTGGTGGTTGATATTTAAATATTCATTGAAAACTGCTTAATAAACACTTGCAGGCAGTATACATACTATACATCCCAAACCCTCAACCTGCTAATAATTAATAGCAATTAATTGTTACAATGCTAACAATTTAGCAAAAACAGTGATTAAATGGTGTCAAATTCTTTTTTTAACATACATGCTAGGATTTTTGTAGCTGCAGCTAGCATGCAAATAATTCAGTGTGTCCCTAAATTCATGATTTATGATAGTAATAATGATGTATAATTGTATTATTTCTCAAGTCCAGCAGCAAGGAGACAACAAGTTAACAAATGACACATTTGAAGGAGGTCTTTATGCTCACAAAGCATTCTCAACAAATAAGAAAATCATAATAAGAAGCAGCAGACATTGACCAGTTCTGCCCGTTTCATTGCTGATTGCTTCAGGCCACAATGAATGATGGTCTATGTTGGCTGATGTTTAGTGGTGCTTCTCTATGTGACTTTTGGTGTCCTGCAATCTAAACAAAGACTTTTAATGTCTTGGCTTGGCAAGTCATCAGGCTAAAGTTGTACTTGTAAAAAGATTACCAGGTTGGTTTTCACATGTGGATGAAACTACAATATGTATATTGTGAAAAGGACATTTTTTCTTATTGTTTTATTAAAATTCTAAATATATTCTGTTACTTCACTCTGGTTTTTCAACACATATTTGTTATACCACAGGTTTTTATTTACAAAGATTTCCAGACAATATACACTACTGTCAGAAACAGCTTTCACACGTCAAGCAGAGTGACATAAAAATCCTAATTGCTAAATATATGCAAATTACATCAATCTGCAACCATTAGTGAAACAATTCATCTTTGGCAATCACTAAAACAATTTAATCACAATCTTTACAAATGGATGACTATTCATTATACTCTCTAATTAGATCATAAATTGTATGAGTGCATCGTTATGCATGGTTTTGTGGGATTTGACACCCAAAAACAAAAACAAAAGCCTACTAGGACTGATAGAGTGAATTAAATGAGGCATAACCACGCCTTGAAGTAATCTTTTCACTCACTAAGGGTTGGCGGCTGGGATGTGTGATCAGGTCATCAGGATCTGAAAATCAGATACAGTATTCAGCTTTCCAAAGGTTGTGGACAATCAGTATACATGATTTAAGTGATGTCTTGCTAGGTGTTATTGTGAGAGTGCAGTGACAGTGTAAATGACATTTGTTGTTGTATTTTGTCAGTTTTTGACATTTGTGTAGAGTTCTGGGAGGGTAACATGGTCCATTCTGGAGTGGCAAGGTGACAAGGAAGATGACAACCAACATACAGACCCAACAGTGTCCAACTAAAAGCTATCATTATGATGACATGTAATATTTGGTAAATGACAGAAAACTGGCCCTGGCAGAAAAAATAAAATTTCACTGAGGTTTCATTTCTCCTTCTCCTGCAGGGACAAAACAAGGTATCTGTCTGAAATGTCTACAAGCTCTGCACAATGCAGTGCAGTTTATTTGAAAAATACCTTTAAATCAATCAGGTCTGATCTCTGAAAAATCTGGCATGTCAACGACTACGTTAGTCCAATTTAAACTTGATGTTTTGCATTGAGGAGGTTTGTTTAACAGTATCTCTCAGCAGAGTTCACTTCATGCAAGAAAGTAGGAAACACATCAAGTCACTACAGTCCACCGATCAAGGTCTAATATCTGTGCATCCATATGTTTGTAGAAAGAATGTAGTGGTTAGAGAATAAGCAGCAATGGAATAAAACATATGGACAGCTGATGAGTGCCAACAAGGTGATGAGTAAGTGACTCTGATGAAAGCGTGGATAGAAATTAAACTCATAAGCTTTTAGAGCTACAGTCTTTTACTTTTATATCAAAAGTGTTTTTTTTTGGTTATTTTTGAGCAAAACATTTTGTCTGTCTCTTTTTTGGAGAAAAACGATCTACATCTAAATCATGTGGGAATTTACAGATACAAACATGTTTCTCAGTGAATTGCAAGATGGTGTTGTGTTATCTGTCGCATCAAGAAGAACAGAATTCCCCAAAATCTTGTTTCTCTCTCCTCTTTAAAAAGAATGATGTCTTTCCTTCATCTCACTCTCTCTAACTTGCCCCTAAGTTTCCTCTCTGAAATGTGATCAAAGATCTGAGATTGACTAGATTTAAAAAGAAAAACAAATTCTCCTTATTGCTACGTGAGTGTATAAAAATAGTTTGTTTTGTCTCTCAGGTGTAAGGATGCATATCTTCATCAAAGCACATTTTATGTTCTGTATGTTGCTTGGAGATGAAGAGGATGAAAGTTAGTCCATATTCACTGATACAAAACAGAACATAATTGAAGATAATAATGATAACTGGTGTCCTCATTTGGTGCCTCTTACCCCATTATTACTTTCAAGACTGCATCATATTTACCAGAATGCTCATAAAAGTTGGACAAACAGTTGCATGGAGTCACATGATGGCTTCATGGTAAGTTGTTGGCTAGTTTGAGAAATGCATTCCTGGAAACTTAATAAAATCACTTATCTCTGTCATTAATTGGTCTATCCACCTGTTTGTCCATTTGTCCACCTGTCCTTCCTTCCATTTTGACAGCTGGCTAAGCAGAGTTCTGCAGCCATCTCCTTTGCCGCCAAAATTTCCAGCTCCTCTTGGGAAATCTTTAGTCATCATCAAGCCACAGAAGATAAGGATTCCCTTTAGCAGGATCTGAGTGTACCCAGGGACATGCTTCCAGCTAGACATACTAAGAAAGCCCCTAAATGATACACTTCATGACTCACATGTTCAAACCTCCTCAGATGAGTCTTTTTTTTAAGTGAAGGAGCAGTGCCTCTATTGCAAATTCCCTTATGACATCCAAGGCCCTCACTGTATAGCTGAGGACAGTGTCAGTCACCCTACTTTTGGCAGATTCTATCAATTTTAATCTTTCAGACACTATTCAATAATCATTCTCATATAGGTAAATGTTAAAGCATAGACTAATTGCTTAAAAAGCAATAGCTTTGTCCCTTTTGACCTTAAGAGCCATGAGCCACAACCACATCACTTTGGATTATAATTCTATTCTGCAACTGCTCAAAATCAGGTCTTAGCTGGTTTCTAACTTGGAGCTAATAAAATGTTACACATTTCTTAACAAACTGTCATATTATGGTATTGAAATAAAAATAGTCAATCTAATAGGAACCATTAACTAGTAACTTTTAGGCCTTTATCAGCACCTCATTGTAGCAATTTTTTGTGCTGTGTAAAAAGTTTTAGATCGTAAGTAAGACTCCAAAACTATTGAGACAAGAATAATTGTGCAGACAAACACTTCACACATTTTAAACAGCAATAAAAAAAGACTTAATAACATCTTTTTTACTGTAAACAACCATGCAGGACAACATTATCCTTGCTAAATAGTTCCACCATGCGCTGTTCATGGTGTGAATATGAGAGAACGTGCCTCACATCACAAAATGGGAGAACAAGATGAAATTTAAACTTTACACACAAGCTGACAAAGGTTTGTGGAAAGCCTCATACAAACAGTGATACAAATCTGGCTAATTTGTGTGTTTTTTTTTTTTTTACAAAAATAGAAATATAATGACATCTTTAGGAGGCTGCAGTCCTCAGTGTAGCAAGTATGGGTTTAGTTTTGACCCAAGCTGTTTGCTTGTTCACCTCCTCATCTCTGTCCCCTACCATCGGAGCTGCCCTTCAATGAATCTATCAAGAATGACTGCAAAGGTGATAAAACATACAAAAATGTACACATGCTTTCAGGAGCTTTCTAACCTAAACTTCAATTTCAGAGAACAAATATTTGCTCATACGGCGAATGGCACGACTTCTTTGCTGCAGTGCTCTTGTCATGCACACAAGCACTGGAGGTTTACTCGCACTGTTTTACGTAAATAAGCAAACCACTTTCCCTAGCAATTTATGTGAGTTTATGACCAGCAGTATTTGTCAAGAGAGATGAGAGTCATATACAAATAATTTCCAAATTGATTATATTTCCACAGCTGTTTAACATTTTCAGTCAGCCTGTTTCTTTTGCGTTCATTCATTTTCTGTTCACGCTTCAACTTGTTCGGATGGAGCCTATACCAGCTGTCACTTCACAGGAGGCGGAGTACACCCTGCACAGGCTGCCATTACAGGGCCAAAACAGGGACACACAACTATCCAAGCTCAAACTTATTCCAATGCGCAGTCAACCTTATATGTTGAATAAGTTTTCCATTATCTTGTATGGAGTTTAAAGGTTTCCATTAAAACACATATATTAAAAGCTGCAATAGATTTCAGATCTATATTCCTTAGCCATAGGTGTGTGACGTTTAAGCCACCAAATGAAATAAACATGTTATAGAAGCACTAATTTCAACATCAATTTTCCACTAAAACCATAATCAATGTCATGCTTAAATCAAACTTAAGCCTCCTAAGTGAATTCAGATATTTTAGAACTTCTCTAACTTCCACAGCAGCTATCTTCTGATCCTAAGCTCCTTTTTTGATTGATAAAGTTGATGGCCTGATGTATCAAAAGTCAACCAGCATAAAAAATGTAGACATAAGGCATGTAGACACTGTGGGTATTTTTGGAAAAATAAGAAAAGGATGAAAGCATTGTATATAATTTATAGAAAATGTACAACCACCATCAGATTTTGACACTTTTCTTCCACTGAGTTAAATTTCCTATGTAATCTTTCAGTTCCGCCTTTCAAAGTGTTTCTTTGGGTATTAGCTCATTTTTTGTTCAGTTTTGCTGGTTTTATTTATGTTTACGATAATTAAAATATTCAATTTTTGGTGATCTGATTACCTGAAGACAATTCTACATACAGCATTGCAAGAGGGTTTTTTGACTACCGTCAGATTATTTTGATATGACTCATACAGCAATTATCCTAAGATTTTCACAAAACTCAACCAACACAAGGCTTTTAGTATCACTCCTACTTCACAGGGCCACCAACACCTCAATTCCTGGTAGATGTTTACACTGATCCCTTTATAGAGAACTCCCCAGGGCTGCTCTCTGTTTGTGTTAGCACGTGTGTGTTTTTGAAGAAAACTCCCTTTCTGTCTCCACAGAGCCTTTGTGGAGAGACAATGCTGGGCCTGTTCCTCGGATCAAAGTCAAACATTGCTTGACAAGGGACAAGCAATGAAAGAGTGAAGAACAGCTGATCATTTTGTTCACCTTAAGAGCAAAAACGGGTTCTAAATGAGAATAATTAGTTTTTCTGATTGTTAAATTACTGTCTTGGTTTTTATCAGCGCTTGGGTTTTTTCCAACACTTCCCATGACTTTTTTTGTCTACAATACAATTTAATAAAGGGCAGTGCTATTTTGTTTCTATAAACTGAGCTAAGGTGACACAGAAACACAAATTATCTCAGCTCCAAATATAAATCAGCTAAAGGCAGCACTTTATAAGAATTATTGAGTCACATAATTACACTCAGCATATGATCAGTCTTTTTCTGTTTTCTTTTTCATGGAACTATTTTCAGTTTTAACATTGATGCACGCTCTTGAGTTTGTTAAGTAGTTCTCAGCAGCACTTGGCCTAACACTCAGCAGGCAGTCAAAATGTGGCAGGGAAAATGGAAACATTCACGTTCCTTTTGCGAAAGACGTGCCATGCTTGAAAAAGTCTGTCACTGAGCAAAATAAAGAAGTACAAGCGGCGTGCCGACATCTCAGCTGGCCAATCTGTCAGCTAGTGCTTTAGTTCTTTTTTGCTTCCCGTTGCTCATCACTCCACATCTCTTTCAAGCCCTTGACACTAAACAGCAGGAAGGAAGTCGCAAAGACGAGGCTGTGATATTTTTCTTTGACACATTAATTAGCAAGAGACTCACATTAGCAGATTGAGATACATCATAAAAAATATGTTTTGTCACAAGTTTTAGACTTGGTTTTTAGAGTTTTATTTCAAAAAATGGGATGCGTGTGCTCAGGAATATCTATAGCTTTTTCTTAGACTGATAACAGCTGGACTTAGGCCATAGGATAATTTAAATCTCTAACATAATCCACCCCAAACACCAATCTCATGACCATCAGAACAAATTATAAGACAGACTAGAGCACACTAAGTCTAACTTGACCAGTTCTGACCTACAAATTCTAACTATGTGTCTGTCTGCTGTTGCTTCTCTAGTGAGGGAGTTTGACTGATTTTTCAAGGTGAGCTGCACAAATAGTCAAGCCAGTATGAACATGAAAATATGACTCTGTTATGAGAAGAGGGTTTGTAAATGCACCGGAGGACATTTCATGATTCTCATGAATTTATAAGCAGCCACTAAGGCAGAAGAAAAACATCAGAAAAAAATAAATGAATTCCTGTGTTTGTGTCAGCAACTGGCTTACTGTTTTAGTGCCAGTATATGTTACAAAAGCGTGACAATGAGAATTAAAGTGACTCCTTTAGGCCACACAACTTGCATGTGCTGGAAAAAACAAAAAATAAAAAAATAAGGCAATGGCACAAGATCTCCTGTAGTCACTGTTACAGTGAGCCAGAACTTGCTTTACTGGGAACAACAAGAAATAGTTGGTCATCCAAAGCTTCAAAGCACTTTACAGTTCTGGTAAAACAGCAGGTGAATAGATAAGTACATCTGCAGCGGAGGTGCTGGTGCCAGGTTTGTTCAGCAGCATTGGAGGCCAAAAGAATCCAACGTAAACGAGCGAAGGCACCATTTTCTTTTATATTAAACAAACAGAAAAGACCTAAAATGTCATTATTTAGTCAGTAGACACATTCAAGGTGTCTGTTTTAAAGGAAATGTTTTTTTCTAAACTTAATTGTCTTTAGGGCAAACTGCAAAACACTTGGTAGGCTATACATGTCAATTCAGAAATTAACATAATATTAAACAGCAAACAACTTATGGTTGCAATAATATTGTACTGAGAAATAGATTTTTAGTAACATATGCAGTAGCTGTTATTACCTCTAACAAAAAAAAAGCATTACATATTACTGCTTATATGCTTATTTTATTGTCTCCTTTTGATTGCAGTAAAATTAAAGAATTTAACTTTTCAGGGTCCAGAATCCATTTCAAAAGTAAATGCATAAGTATTAACAATAAAAATAGATCTTCAGGTTATTTTTTGAATTTGTTTGCAAGTTTGTTATCTGTTTCTGTTAGGATTAATTACACTTAACAGCCACTTTAAGTAAATAATAAGAAGGTTTTAGCCACCTACTAAAGAATAATTGCATGATACAAAACTAAGAAAATTAGCAGAAAACCATGATGTCAGATCAAAGAGAGATTATATCCCAAAAAGGCTTTAAGAAAAAAGGACATTGTTGAATTAGTTCAAAACTAAAGTTTAATGTTTTATATAAGAAAAATAAAAACAGAATGTTGTGTTATCTTCTGTCCCCTGTTAATGAGTTATAAATAACATCTTGAGAAAAAAACATAAATTCTAGGTAGTTTTTGGTAACAAAAAGAAAAAATAAACAACACCATTTGTACTAATTCAAATCAAAAGTCTAAGAACTTATTTATTTAAAAAAAGAAAATAACTTTTCAAAGTTTAAAGATCATAGGTGCTTCTTTTTTATCTGTCATTGATTTTTTATATGATTTATTTACAGACCCTAAGATTGACACTTTTTCTGATAAATTTTGACAGTTATTACTGTGGTGTTGGCAGCCATTGTTGTGAACAAGTAGCACAATGAAGCAATGTATTTATGAGCAGTTCTTTTTATTATTTGTTTGCAACCTCTGCATATACAAAAGAATGTTGTATGTAAGCGCATGCAGTTGACAGCATATGGTTTTAAATGATTGTCAGATGTAAAGTAAATAATGACCAAAAAAAAAACGTTCCTTCTTTTGTAAAAGAAGATAAAGTTTGTGGGTTTTTTTATTGTCAGGGTGTCACAAGCCCTAAAGATGGAATATAATAAACTGAAGTTATAACAGTTTTTTGTTGTTGTTGTTTTCTTTTTTAAAGACACAACTTATCAAACTTGCATTACATTTCTAACTTCAAT
>JAOXNZ010000038.1:18971809-18992077 GCA_028566095.1 Kryptolebias brasiliensis
TAATTGTACAGGAAATTATCCAATACAATAATAAATTTTGAAATGGTTGATAATCAGAATATTTTAAAATCCTCCATGGAGCAATATTGACAAAAAGAGAGTTTTCATTCATTTATTTTTTATGTAAAGTGGACTGAACAAACTTATGACCCTACAGCCCATTTTAATGGCACTAAAGATCATTTGAAGAGGCAGCTTCCCATGTGACTGTTTTTACCTTTGTGACTTTATTAAAACACTTAACATTACTTATTTTTTTCAAAATTACAGGGGAAAAAAAAATCCTGTCAAAATGACCCAGATTTCTGACGTTTTACTGTCACTTTTATATCAGAATCAGAAAAAAGCCAATTGTGGCAAACTTTAGTTCACCTTGTCAATAAATAAATCTCACCGTCTCTCTATTCAGACATTTTCAGATCTTCATCTTATGAGGTTAAATCTCATGTTGGCACTTGCCATTTAGATGTAATTTATAACTTCTTCTAAGCTAATAATTCATGTTTAGTTTGTTAAATTTTCAACACAGAGAGAGAATTCTAACCAGGGGGTACCTCTTACTTCATTTTTCCCCCTCTTCCCCCTTTATTATTTTATTGAGCTGCACTGTGAGTGACAAAAATAAAAGACAGATCACATGCATCTATATGCACATACAGTCATCTGTAGACATTGACACACACACACACACACACACAGTGATGCAAACCCACTGAGCAGCTCAAGGCTTATCCACCCACAGTGTTGGTAGCCCAGTAGGATGATAAAGGCTTGAATCCAAAGTACCAGCTTATATCTTTAGATCAATGGCTGACCCACCAACCATGCAGCTCCAGCCTCACTGACCAACCCCACACAGCTTAAAACCCAGCAAATGACACAGTTCAAACCAGCATGGTGAATGTTGTAAGAGTCTAATGATTCTCTCCTGAATCCCACACTCTGTCAGCTTGTCAGTTTTTTTTTTCTATTGCTCTCTTTAAGTCTTTGACATTTTCTTTTTTTCTTTTGTTGCTGTTGTCACCACTATAAGCTCTGTACTTCTGCTTGATTCTATTAAAAAAAACAACAACTTGTTCACAAACTGATTACGTAAGCTCACAAAAGTGCAATATTGTGAAGTTTAAGAAGGAAGGTTTCAACATGTATCCATCATATCCAAAATGAAAATAAGAAAAAAACATAATATGTATAAAATTTGAATGAGTTCTTGTGCTTTCTTTTCATATCAAAACAACTCTGACTTTTTTGTCCAAAAGCATAGCTGTTGACCAACAAATCAGAACCAACAAGCTACAGTAGTACTCGGTTAAAACATCTTCTTGAGAGTAAGTCTACAAAGTTAACAAACCTCTTTGTTTAACAAAGAAACACTGAAGCCCATTTGAGTTAAGTAGCATTTTCTGATACTTTGGATGAATATTCTGGCTCAGTTACTCTGGGACTTTCACAAAACTTTCACAAAGCAGCGCTCCTGATTTTCTGGACATATACTTCAGATCAATGTCTTGTTGAAATCCAATACTTTGTTCTAGCTGAGAGCCTCAAAAACAACTAGGTTAACATATTTCTGCATGAGTCTTTTCTGTCCAGGCTACTCTTTTCTCAGTTCCTGTCACAAAATACATCTCAATGCATTTAAGTTGTATTTGACATAATTTCTACATATACTTATCTTGCCTCAGCTCTGGAATAATAAAATAGCGATCATCAACTCTTGCAATTTAAAGTCAGACAGCCATTGAAAAAAAATAGAATAGTCAGACTACAAGCGCATGATGTGGATTATCCTACAATGTTGCAATGCACAACAAAGCTACAACAAATAAACAATAAATTGATCAAATAAATTTGAATAATTATAGAAAGCCCATTAAATTAAACAGAAAATGTACCTGTAAATTGTACCCATGTAAGTGCGTCTAACCAAACCAAATCTAATAAAAAGACATGAAAGCTGAGAAATATTGGGTGTTTTGGTAAAGTCATAATTGTGTTTATTTATAACTTGCTCATTTCCAAAAAAAAGTTTATTTTGAAGTTGTTTTTTTTTCTGATCACTCTGTCTTCATATCTGTTAAACACAGATAAAAATCATCTTTTGCATAATTTCTTGTAGCTTCTGACAGCATATGAGGCTAACTCTGTCTCCCTAAAGACAAATCCACCTTTTTTTCTTTGCCCTTAGTACTTTTTTGTTTCTTACACTAGACTATCAGCAGAGTTTTCGTGTCCAAATCCTGAGATAAATCTGCTTCTGGATGAAGAGTAACTTATGTACATCCTTTTATTTCATAGGATTTAATGCTTGATTAATATTCCAAAACCCAGCTTTCCCTGTTCAGAAAAAAAGTAAAAATTGTAATTCTGGTGAAATTATCTGGAACTTAAATAATACAAATGTTGTGCCAAATTGAACTGTCTAATGAACTAGAGGCTAGGTTCTGGCTTCTCAAAGTAATGCAAAAAATCAAGGAAAAAGTAAGATTCTCACAAAAAAACAAGTTTTAAAATCCCTAACAGACAAACATAAGGCTAAATAAGGCTAAATATGTGTAGTTATTATAAAGTGCAACCACAAACATATAAATATTTTATATATGGCATTGTGAAATAAGAGAAAAAAAGTTGGGTTTTTTTGCATCCAGGAAAGCTGTTAGTTTCTAGCCTTGTTGTTGTTGTTGTTGTTTTGTGCTCTTTATTTTCTTGTCATGTATTATTTCAGATATTGTGAGGAAATTTAAAACTACTTGTCTAAACTTATTTTTGGAATTTTACACAAAATATACTAAAATTATTCTGACAATTCGGTAATGAGGCATATTTATTTTAGCTTGAATCACCCATTGTACAGCTAAACAGCTATTAGTTTAATTCTGTGTCATGTATAAAGTTTCCCAGAGTGTCACCTTTTACTACATTGTGATTGGAGAAAGAACTTTTGACTGGACACAGAACCTGAGCGATACATTATCTTTTATTTGTTCATCTACTTGCATGACAAGTTTTTATCTAATAGCTCTTTGTAAATCACCTTGTTGGTGCTAAAATACTATTTTATGTGACATTTCTGGTGATATTTCTTTTTCATGGACGCAACAAGCAGAATGAGAACACTTTTTTGCGACAAACTGCTGGTAAGAATGTACCATAAGATTCAATTTTAAAAAACTGGTTGTTTGCTAACTTGTCTGCCAAGTGTAGACACAACACTGATTCACCCATTGAGACTTTTTATTGATGGCTAATACACAAAGCTCTTTAACAGATTATAAGAAAGTCTGGCCCCTTCAAAGCAAAGCCAAGAAATTAGGGATGACTAAAGACAATTGCACAATCTTGTCCTCCACCAACTTTACTAATTCTCAGACTAGATGAGCTAGGAAGGACTATTCTCTTGGGAGGACCGAACACCAGGTATTTCTTTTTTCTGCTCTACCCTTCTTAAAAACCCAGAAGACTTCTACAAATTCAAAGCAGCCAAAGAAGAACACTGAAGCAACCTATGACCTTGTTGCCATTGGTCACTCTGAATGTTACAGCACATTCGTGTAAGCCCCTGCCAAACTCAGGGATCAAAAGGATCCCTTGGGAAGCCACAACCTTTTTTAAAGTCAGAGGGATGGGGCAAGAACACCAGCAGAACAAGGAAGCATAGAAGAGCTGTAGTTTCTGGCCATCCCAGGTCCAATTAATTGGATTAGACACAATTTAAAAAGAGAGAGAGTGATGAAACATCATTATATTAGACATATAAGTATTCAAATTACTTGCTCTAGGCAACTGCTTATTGCTTTGTGGTGCCAGGAACCAATAGAGACAGACTCTAGAAAGTGAACAGTTTCTCTATAAATTTCAAATCACTAATTATTCTTTAATGAGCAGATGAAAAGAAAGTTATTGCTGTCAGGATAAACAACACTGAATAGGCCAAAGAGCAAAAGAAAACAAAAAGCTTTGTATAGAAAGGCTGGTCTCAGTTTAATAGTAGTGTTCTGCCGGTTTTTAAGAAAAAAATCACTTAAAGAGGACAACCATGTGATTCTAAGGAGATGACAGTAAAGAAAAGTGAAAGTACAATGTACAGAGAGAGAAAGGTTAAAAACAGAAGGAAGGGAAAGACAGAAAGACAGAGCAGCAGATAAAATGTAAGAAAAAGTACAGATAAGCACACAAATGAAAATGGAAAGGAGACATACCTATCTCTAGTGACCTTTACCAAAGGACTGGATCGCAGAAGAGAGCAACCAGATAAGACTAATACACTGAGGAAAACATCTTTATTTTAACCTTTTCTCCTGCTGATATTTCAGCCAACAATGGCCAAACACAAACAAAGCACAAGACCTGTAAACCCTGTTTAGGATCAGAAAGAGCTGCATCGTGTCAGCATGACATCTAAATATTACTAAACGTAACCACAGCTGAATCTATCTCCATTCGTACGCCGCCAACCAGCCTTTTTTATCCTCTAAATCTGCAAATAACAAAACAACTTGTGATTATTTTGGGCTTGCACAGCATGAAAAATCTCATACTTATACCTTCACAGTCTCACATATTAGAAATTCATTTGCATTCATCAGAAACTCTGCCCCTGAGGGGCTCCTCTGAAATATGTTGGATTGTTTAGTCAAAATTACAATACAGCTAGGGCAATTTATCTTTTGAAAAGCCTGTTAATTTGTTCAGGAGTAAAAAGTGTTTTCATTTGCATGTTGAATAAGGAGTAGCTTGAGAATCTTAAACCAACCTGTTACACCACTTTCTCCTTAGCTAATGAGGCGGGGAATTACTGATTCCACCGGGAGCCTTTAACATGACAAACACACCGTGAATTTTTAGCTGGTACAGGGCAGCTCAATGTATGTATGTGTGTGGGTGTTGGTGTACATGTGCCTGCACTACACATGTTGCCGCTAGTAAGAATGTAGAAGTGAATATTCATTTCTGCCTACTTGTTTTTCAAACCACTGGGATTAAAGCCTGTAATTGCATTGAAAACAATTAAACCAGATTAGTTTAGATCAGCTCAAATACAGATAATTACACAATAAAACAGAGACAACAAAGGGGCCAATAAAACAGTGCTTTGATAATTCTGCTAATTATGTTGTAGAGCTGAGGTAAAGAACAAGCAAACCACAGATATATGTGACAAGTACATCAAATTTAAAATGTTGTGTTAGGCCTTCTCTTTAGTATGAAAAGGCTAAATGACCAAATACTCTAAACTGTAAAATGGATATTTTAGGGATGGGAAGTGCCTGAACAGTTGTGAACCAATGCAGTTTTGAGATTAAACCTAGAAGCATGTCTTTGTACCAATAAAATTCTATTAATTTGAAATATTAGATGAAAGGTTTGCAAGCAGGTTTGTTTAAATAGCATTAACATTCAAAAAGTGTAGTTACATAGGTGTATGAAGAACCTGACGTGTGCAAGTCATCAACATGTGTTACTTACCCACACACAATCATGGTATTACTTCACCTTTCTTTTAAGTACAAAATAACTAATTACAGCTAAACATATTATGAAAATGAATATTTGAACATACAGCAGGAAGGTAAAAACTGCAGGCAGCAAGACTTAAAACTTGTATTAGAACCATCTTGTGGGGATGCTGTACCCACCCCAGCTTCAACTTCCGAGTTCCCATATGGTGTAAGCATTTTCTTACATGTTGATGGTTTGAACAGCATGTCTCCTGTATTCACTTCTTTTAGTGGAGATCTCTTCTGGTGCCGTTTATCACTATTGTTTGCTAATTAGTGACTCCTATGGTTCGAGAGAAGAACTGCAGTAGTGCCATAAAATAAGTAACAAACACTGAAGGTGTGTTTCACTCTGATCACTTGGATAAACTATTCCTAAAAGAAGAAGAAGAAAAAAGTGTCACTTCTGTTGTATTGATTAGAATAAAATAATGATTGCTAAATAGTTTTGCTTCTCTCACTGCTGAGTTAATTAAAGAGTGTTAAACACATATGCTATTGGCTGTTTTTATTATTATTATTATTATTATTATTATTATTATTATTTTGCACTAGGCCTCAATTATTGCATATTGTCTTTTAATTGTGTGTCATTCTAAAACAAGACCTGTTTATATTTTGTCATTTTTTATTAGGTAATAAAAAATTAGTCTCAGTAATTGACATATAATCATTTTTTTTACTGTATTAAACAGAATCTCAATGCAATGAATCAAAACCCATATTGAATTGCACTGTATCCTCACTAAAGGCTGAAGTGTATTGAATTGTTTTTTACTGCTCATGTATCTTTAATGTATCAAATAACTGGCAGTGTATTGAGATACATATCCTCTTGGCCACAGAGATGTGCAATCCTAGAATACATTGTCAACAACACTGTTGATATTTACAAAAGGATCAGAGAAGAGAAATCTAGAAAGTATATTTGTGCAAGCAGCTCTGCTTTCTGTACAGTTGTTCTGAAAACAACAAAGACTCACAAATTATTACATACACTCATCTTGATTTTAAAGTCATCTTTATTGTATCTCTTGCATCATGCCTTTGGACTTCAGCAATCAGTTCAAGAACTGTACACTGCAATATTTTGCTATGAGTCCTTGATGCAGCCCCCTGAAGAAAAAAAAATGCATAAAAAGTCAAGTTTTGAATAAAAACTGTACTGACACCATCTAACAACAGAACAGGTATGAATAAGAACTACACAGAGAGATCCCAGTAGTTTTTTTTTGTCACAAGTTAAACTAGTACATGAGAGGTGGGGAATGGATAAGACAGGGAGAAAAGATAATGGGGAGGGAAAGGAGTAATCCATAAATAGTTAATGATGCCTTACCAGCTGAGGAAAGCACACCAAAGCTACTTAAAGTAAGCTGTCCACAAACACACCAACGCTAGAGCAAAGCCAAACATTGGCTGACAGTGTGCAAACACATGCAGCAGGAGGGAGAAGCAGAGCATCACTGTTCAACAACATAAAATCTCAAAAACAACACTCCAGCACCCCACCTTCAGTGTTACAGTACTTGATTTCACACTATCACCATGGGAATATCATGTGCTTAAAGGATATATGGCGGCGAGTTTTAGAACCAGGAAATCCAAAAGATGAAGAAATAACAAACTGAGTTGCATCACAGCTTTTGTCCTGAAAGATAAAAGCAATGTTCAACAAAGCTGATGGGAGATTAATGATTGGCATCAGATGTTCACTTACAAAGTTTGGTAAAAATGGCAGCCAAGTAGAGTAAAGTAGCCTGGATTTTCACACTCTTTGAGGGTTTAATCTTTTGGTTGCTAATGAGGCATTTTGGTTGAATTTGAAGTCTTTGCTCTCCCAATGGAAACACATAAAAAAGTTGAACTTCTGAGACGAATGGGGTGCAACACTGCTGCAAAAAGATGCACTGAAGGAAAAAAAAAACACTGCCTTTAAAGTTCTCATTTGCACACATGCTGACAAATGTGACAAACACACATTGCGAGTGCTAATACTTCATGGGAGTTCATCATCGCTGGAGTGAGACAAAAACCAATGAGGCTTTTTGGCAGATTTCCTGCTCGCCCAGGGTTGACAAATTGCCAAAGCCCTCTGTCACAGCCTCACTTTGAGGCTGCTAACTGATTCATCTGCCATGATTTAGATCTCAGGCATGAAAATAGGCAAGCGGAAACGCATGTTCCTCACACCTTAATTTGCATCACACAACATGGAGCAATTACAGTCACTTTGAATAGTAATTTGTTAGCTAGAAAGCTCAATGAGTCAATACATTGTTGCTGCTCTGCAGAACCACCTCAGATAAAAAAAAATGTCACAAAACTTGTAATTTT
This sequence comes from Kryptolebias brasiliensis, assembly GCA_028566095.1. NCBI lineage: Eukaryota > Metazoa > Chordata > Actinopteri > Cyprinodontiformes > Rivulidae > Kryptolebias > Kryptolebias brasiliensis. Next base: position 18,979,645 of record JAOXNZ010000038.1, read on the forward strand.
GAGAGTGAGAACCTGTAATGATCTAAATAGGCCAAGTAAAGGTGTATTTAACATGTTATTCAAGGAAGACAATTTACACAGAGAAAAAAACCTGTGATTTACATGATTTTAGCACTATAGTAGGTCTCTAATCTGCTTGACATTGACTTGAAATGTTGGATTAAAGGTGTGCAAATTCTGGAAAACTCTTAGTCGCGTTTTTTGTTTTTTTTCAAGAAGGCTTGTAACGCTCCCCAAGGAAACATGTTGAAATAAAGATGTAAATTATCTATGCATGATGCTTTCTGTAAACAGTTACCTTAACCTTTTCACTTGAAAAAGTTGTATTATTAATAAACCCGCAGGTTTTCTCTTCATGGTTTTTGTTTTGCTGGACTAGACTGGAAAGCACATTCAAAACATAATGAAAGGACTTTCTTTTTTTTTTTTTACCAATACTTGAACATTTAGGAGCACGTACCTCAGGCATGCAACATGACTTCAGTCCACATGTTTAAGTCCAACTAAGATTAGATTTAACTGCAATTTTATTTTGTTAATTTATTGCTGGGGTTTGAAACACTGCAAAAATGTTCACATGTTTTCACAACTATTTATGTGAATGTTCATAGTTTAAGTTCTCAACATGACTGAGACACATTTTAATGTTCCAGTTACAATGTGCACTCATAGCTAATTTAAAAGTTATATTTGGCAGAAATGAGTTAAGCCTGTTGATCTGGCCGTCCACAAAAGTTCAAGTTCCTTATGTGGCCTTTCAAAAAAATAAATAAGTAAATAAAAAATATAGTTGCCCACCTCTGGTCTAGTTTATGTGTGTTACTGAGACAAATCTTTGTATGTGTAATTGTCAGAAGGCCTAAACAACTAAGCAAAACAATTTAACTTTTGGCGCCTCAAGAAAAATACCATGGCAAAATTGGGATTAAATAGATGAAAGGTGTGGAAGAATCAAGAGCTGTTCACACAGACATTTTTTAAATTCCAGTGCAAGAAATGAATCTCTAAATGACACTACAAGCTCTTACAAGAAGGTTTTTCTAAACCAGAACAGCGACTGCTAACAGAAAGAAAGGAACTTAATGACTGACATTTGCTTTGTCTTCAAACTGTGATTTTTATTTCTTTTTTAAAAGAAGGCAGATTTAATAATTTGCATAACACAACTGCGAGTAAATTCAAAAGGCTGACTCACCTGAGGGTGAAAATTTGCACAGAGGACAGTGTGGACAGAGCCAGAAAGGTGGAGACGGTCTCTCTCTGCCTGATGGGTTTAGAAGGTGCCATCACCACAAAGTTATTGTCCAGCTTCAGCTCCGACAGCGGCTGAAACAGCCTGACGCTCCCGATCCGCTGCATGGGTGTGTGCCCTGCAAAGTAGCCCATTGGCCTCTGCTGCTCCGCTCGAACCGGGCCAGCCTTTCTTGAATCCTCCGAGCTGCAGTCCCCACTTTCTGTGGTTTGAATCATATAATAGAGCTCCACAGGAGTGCCTTGAGCCTGCTCTGACACCCGCTGCCTGCCAGGCCTCACTGTGGGGGGGCTGAACCAGCTTGCCAGGGGCTCCAGCTCGGCAACACATATTCCCAGCTCACCTTTTAGCCTGCATGTCCCCCGCACCTCTTGTGTCTCATGAAAGGCAAACATCCTGACGCACGGCAGCTGATGGATGGCACTGTAATCATCCCAGTCCCTGCCTGCGATGTAAAACAACACTTGAACCTTTGGGAAACTAGGGTGAATCCGCTCACTGATTATATAGGTATGGACCTTCCAGTTGAATGTAAAGAGTGGTGATGACGTTGGCGATGTTGGAGCTGATGATGACGTAAAGGATGGTGTGTTAAATGGCCCTGGCAGTGTTGGCAGCATCTCCAAAGGGACAACCTCCTGGACAGAAAGTGGCCCATAACTGGCATTGACAAAGGGCATCTGCCGAGCCTGGTGGATAAAGAAGGACTCTGTGCGAGCTTGGAGGCTGGAGTTCCTCATTATGTCCTGGTTGGCCTCCAGTAAGAAGAACGCTGACTCAGCATTGAGGATCCGGTAGCTGACAGGCAGATAGATTGGGGTGGGGCCATACCGCTGCAGGCCATCCAGGATCACCTTGCTATCCACCACTGGAAGACAGAGAAAACAGCAAAAATTAATCAGCAACCTAGAAAAATTAAGATACGAAAGACCTGTTTTTTAAACTCTTCTGACAAAACAAGATCTGGGCATGAAATTAAAGTATAACATGAAGAAAAAATGGATTAAATAAATAAGAGGCTGCATAGTGGAACTTCACATCTAGCAAGGCATTTGCATGCATTGCCTGTAACTTAAGGCAATCATATCTTCAGTCCGTTCCAGTGTGTTAAATGCCTTGTTGGAGACATTTCCACATGATATCACTTTCACAAGCCACTGATTTTATTTACAGGAACTTGTTAGACTCATTTCAAAACACGTGTGCCTTTCTTAGTCTCTAGCTTATCAGGCTTTTCCAAGTTTTCACAGTTCTTTTATTTGTGATGCTGTAACAATCTTGTTTTGCTCTCATTCAGTTTTGTTGTCATTTTGATCTTTCTTTTCTTCAGAATGTTATATCATTTATGTTTTTACTGTATTTCTCTGACATTAAATTTTCCTTTTATGCTTCTGTCAATTTTAGGAGTTTTTTTATGAAACTATCAGCACCTTTTTTTTCCACCTTGCTCCACGTAACATACCAGTGGCATGGTTAAAGTCATTGTTTGAAAATAAATTTTCATTTTTATAATCGGACTGTAGCACAATAAACGTTTTATTAGGTGTAAGAAACACAAGGTCGATTTTAGTGAAAAACTGCAGCTGTGAATAGTGTTCTGATGTTGTTAGATGCCTGAAAAAATATGAAAACCTTATAAATAGGCTGTTATGTTAACCAGTTGTTATTACCAAATGTCAGTTAAAACAAATAAAGGCACAAAGACTCTTCTCATTGCATGCAGCTATTTTTACCTCATGTTATTCTTTCTTTCCATTTTTTTATCTATATAAGCCCACTATTGAGTTAAAACTTCACCATCTCCAGCTATTTACAGCACAGCACACTTTTAAACCAAGGCCATCATGTGAAGCCAGGCCTCACAAGACCATAGAACTTGCCACAATCCCCTCTTCACTCTATCCTGTAAATCGTCTTCACCACCTCTGTCTCCTCACCATCGAGCATGAAGCTTCAGATATTTGGACTGATGGAGAAGCCCATTAGAGCCCATTGATTTTCTGTCCTGAACCCTGCATGCTGTGGGAGACATGTTGTGGTAGTGATTTGTGACAGTCTATGGCTGGAACCCAATGACTGGCTCCCTATATGAATGAAATCAGTCACAGGACCAACACTTTCAAAACAACAATACCGTAGAGAGTAAATATCTAAGCCAGTCTTTATGTGCAATGATTAAAACTATCCATTTAGCAGACATTATGCAAATTCTGTCTTGAGGATGCAGACAAATGAGTGCATAGACTTCAAACAGACAGTTCAGGAATGTTTCCTTCTGTGTTAGAATTTCTGGATGTGGTGTTTAATTCAGAATAGTCAACTTGTCAGATCTTTCAGATGTGCAAAAAGCTTTAAAACCCACTGAAGAAAAGCTGGACCCCAACAATAGAAAGTGTCCTATTTATGCGAAAGTGAGCAGCAGGATCTATTTTGGTATTTGTTTTAATACGTCAGGAGGTGGTTTGAAGCATCAATGAGGGGAAAAAAAATCAACAATGATCCACTTGGCTCATTTTTCCCTCAAATAATTGAGTATTGTTCTAAATAATGACTCTGTCTTCACCACAGCTATGAAACAGCCAGAAAAAAAAAATCACCCACATAGCTGAATCTAATTACTTCTTATCACCCGCCGCAGAAAGGCTAAGGCGGACAAAAATGTTTTTGCCTGTCTCTGTGTGTGTACTTGTGTTTGTGTCTTTTATCAAAATATCCCATGAACTACTTGACAAATTTTAATGAAACTTGCAGAATGCAATCATTGGATGTACATCTCCAAATAATTAACTTTTGGAGTCAATTCAAGACAGCTGCTACAGCCAACTGACCTTAAAAAACACAAAAATGAATATAACTCATTAAATTTTACAGATGTTGACCTTAAAATTGGTGTGATAGTAGCTGAGATTTATTTAAAACACATACTCTAAATATGACATCTTCTGATATCACATGAGATTGAATATCATTTTTTAAAGTTAGACTCATTTCTCAACATAAGGTAATATTTGTCTAAAACTGGAACAAAAGGAGGTGGATAATATGCATTCCTTCAAGAAATGTTAGGCCTTTAGTATTCATTTTAAATAATCATTTTCAATAAAAGTACAATATCTGTCACAAAGGAAAATAACAAATCACATATAGAATTTTTTTTTTTTAATCTAAGAACCTGCTTTGATGCTTGCATTTATGTTGCAACTTAAAACTTCTTAAACCAGCACAACGTTCCTGGTAAAGAGGAACAGTAGAAGATGACAAGACCTTCACTGTTCACTGCTGTTTAAAAAAAAATGACAAAACTGAGACTGATGTCAAGAGTGGGCAGAGTGCTTAGTCGATACTTGATTGTGCTTACAGCACAACGAGTCTATCCTTTCTCTTTTGTGGAAGGATTGACACACTGTCCTAGTTTTTACTTGTAATGGTATAAATGAAAACTAAATATTTCATTGCAGCATAAAAAATGTTGTAATTTGTAACTTCAGATTTAGAATATGTTCTTCTTTGTGACATTAAGAGGGCGATGTAAACACAGAGGCAGAACCAAAGTGATTTGCAGCCCCGGGTTGCCCTTGGATTTCGTATCTACAGCTGCTATACTTGTAAATCATGTCTGCAGGACTGTTGCTGCAAATGAAAAAGGGAATGATTTGTGCAGATAACATAACCTCCTGTGGTAAATCCTGGTTGTAAACTCTTGTGGAGGATTTTTGAGCAATGACAACTCTTCTGGATGTCGGATGAGGAGTCTGATCACATCATCATGAGACAGATTCAGGATTGAATATATTTATGTTGTATTCATGCCATCTGCGCCAGAGAGCTCAAAAAACAAGATTACAAATTATAATTAGTATTAAAGTATGTTTACGCCGGTTCTAAAGCATGAATCAACTTTTAAAATAAAATAAACTCTTGAAATATTATTAAAGATTTAAGCCAACAAGACAGACTTGTAGCCTCACATCAAATAATTTTTTATAATCACCTGCTTACATCCCTGATGACCTAACTTCACATATAATCCCTTCATCTTGTCTTTCCGCTCCTCTGCCTATATTTATCTTCCACCATGTGTGCATCTTGAAACCACTTCCTGAACAAACACATGGATGTTTGTAATACATTCATGAAACATTTTTATATGAGATTCATGGAAGAGACTGACATTTTTTTTTACGTAAATAGAAAAACAGAAACTAGTGGGACTGATGGGAATGTTGATGGACTATTTTCATTTAAGGGTTCAGCACAAAAGACAGAGCACAGGAAAGAGCCTCCTATAAAGAGAAAGGTCTTTCAGAAGCACTCGTAAGAGAGTTCACCTGCTGCTTTAAGTTCTTCTGACTATTCTGTCACAGAATAAAACAAGCACAAGTGGTTACTGACTGACAAGGCTGACAGGTTGAAAATCTAAATCTGGGCCATTCATTTACAGTTCTGCTTTCTTTTTGGCAAACTATATAACACTAAATTTTTCATTGTGAAACAAACAAAAAAGCTAAATAGCCTGGCTTATCGTGCTTCTTTGCCACAGGCCTCATTGTGGTCTACAAACTATTAAAAACACATCATTACAGCATACCTTTGCACTGGTTGACATGTTACCTCCTTAACAAAGTGGAAACCATTGTAGGTTACTCAGACTTTATTCTTAAGACACAAACCTGCTGCCCAAATGTGATGTTCTACTTTCAGTCATTTTGGTTGATTGGACTGAATTCATTTAATTTTGTTTAGAAGTTCTTTAAGTTCACCCAATTACATTTATATTAGTGAGCGCATGAATCGGGGGAAGAAAATGAATGAATGGATAGATGAATCACCAATGAATGTGTGAAGAGGCTTGTGTTAAATTTACCAACAGGCAACAGAGCATTTTTTGTTCTTTGTTGGTGGATAAGGCTTCTTAGAATTAGAAGAAATGGGTTTTCAAAAAATGTAATCATATATGTTTTAATATCTGAAAATGAGATCATATTTAATGATGGATCGATCCCTTCAAGGCGACTGTTCCAGAGAATAAATAGACTGCCATAGAAATGGGAGCTCGTATCACAACTGTAAGTCCTACTTTTCCCGTCAGAATATTCTTAAAAAAAAGAGTGCTATCAAAACTAAAGTGCCAACAACAACAAAATAAAAATAATAATAATAATAATAATTTTTGATTGCTTACAGTACCCATCTTACAACAGGTAATCATTCTGTTGCTTTGTCTTCATTCTGCAGTCCAAATTTAGGTCAGGTGGTTGTCAGATCATCTGAAACAATGTTCCATTACTTCATCAATTTCCACTGACGTCTATTAAAAAATGCTAAATTAGTTCAGTTTATTAGAATTAATTGTTACTCCAGAAAAAAAAAAGTTTTATTTATCTTTAATTAGATCTATTTGCTGTACAAAAGGAAAAAAAGTACCTTTTTTTCTTTTAAATTTTGACAAACCTTTTAACTAAAAATAATTCCCAGTGACAACCTCATAAGGCCTATTAAGATACTGCCAGCAGTGTATGAACTTGTCATTAAGATAAACAGTGGTTTTATTCAAGAATCTAAAATATGAAAAAAAGTTCCTTTGTAAAACGTTTGTATCACATAGCTCTGTTATGAGTAATTTCATGTCCCCTGTGTCAATTTTCATGAAAGGTCCTTGAGTAGGTGAGTGTTCTCTAATTTTGAAGTATTTTTGTAGACTATTATGTAAATTTGGCTTCGTCTGGAAAGACATGCTTAATAAACAGACTTATAGTGGCAAACAGCTGACATGTTTTGCTCAATCAAAGAAGAACAAAGGTTTTAAAATATGACTGGAGTTTCACTTAGAAATGATACACTGGGTTGTAGTTGTTGGTGATTTAGCACATTAAATGCCACTTACTGCATTTTACTTTTGTGGGGTCAACAATTTCATGTTTTTCCTTTAACAGATCAAATTAGTTTACTGATTTTAATTAATTTTGATATATTTGATTTTTATTTTGAACAAGATTTTAGTGAATCTGTGCATTCATTTTCCACCCCTTGTTCAGGGATCCAATCAACCTCACTCCTAAGATCAGTTTAGAATCACCAATTAACCAGGCAAGAATGTTTATTGAATGGTAGGAAGAAACTGGAGTAACCAGTAAAAAACTTGTGCATGCATAGGAAAAACATGCAAACTCCACACAGAAATACCAGCAAAACTCAGTTTTGAACAAAAATTTTCTCACTGAGAGGTGATAGTATGAATCCCCCATGTCTTTGTGCACTAAATAATCAAATTTATTCTATAAAGTCTTGTAAAAATGGTTCATTTAGCTTTCACTTTAAACAAAAATATTTGATATATGGCATAAATTTAAAGTCTGTCAATAACCTCCATAACCTACAAAAGAAGTTGAACGGCTGTAAGCAGCTATTTGTGCTTTTTTTACAGAAACAAAAGACAAGGTCTTTTTGAAGGAAATCAAAGTCATTCAAATTACAAACTACCCACCACATGTTTTTATGCTTGCTGATGCTGTGATGTCAATCACTTTACCATCAAAAGGTGCAGAAGCTTTTTGCTCTACTGATTGTCACTTGTTTTTGTGTCTTCTGACACTGACATTTAAAAGGCTTCTGAAACCACAAATTTCTGTACATCCACAAGGTGAAACATTAAAGCATGATCTTTACATGGCATTTTCTTACCGTTAAACATTTGCTCAGTGTCGGAGTTTGGTCTTCGGGGGAAAACTGTTTAGGGGATCTAAGTCATCATCAGTGGACCTACTGCTGGTCAGTGCAAGAGGTAAAGTCCTCATTTTCTGCCACAGAACAATAGAATGAAAAGGGTATTTTGGGCTCTTGGAGAGCCGGATATAAATGTCAGCTGCTGCTCAGATACAGAAATCACTATTCGCAAAGTAGAGGACTTTAAAAGCCTTATCAAAGCCTTATCAAAGAAGGTTTCTGATAAGGTCTTGCATGCACATTAAAGGGTGAGGAGAAAGAAACTCTTCAAAACCAGTGGACATCAACTCTGCAACGAAAAACCCTGATTCAACCAATTGAACAAAACACTTTTATCATAAGCCCTTTTTTTAACCATTAAAATACCCTTTTTCTGTTTAGAACAAGTTGCAAATTGACAATATTATGTCCAATGGGCCTAAAAAGAGATTTAATTGGATTAGATATTACTCAGAGTGGTAAATTATTATCCTACAATAGTGCCATTTAATTCATGCTGAACCACTTCATATCAGTCCAGTCTACTGTTAAATATTGTATGAATGTTTCAAAATAAAAGCTTGAGATCAGAAGAGTTTCTACTTAATTAAATTTATAACAGATTTTAAAAATATGCAGTGTAGGGAGTGCAAAGAGTGAACTAATGATGTAATGCAGCAACTTTAACATTTGATGAGTTTGTAAGGCTATAGTTTGGATCTTTATTTTGTTTATCTAAGTTATTTGCAGTAGTCTTTCTTTGAAATTCAATGCAAGAAAAAATAAATTTAATTAAACACTGATTTTTGTGGGACTATTATGAATTTCAGCACACTCAATGCTTCCCATTGCTACCATACAAATACTGTTACAAAGTATGTGAAAACAAGGCATAATTGCTAATCTATAATGTACACCATCTGATATTTTGTTTTGAGGTGAAAATAAAAAATGCATTTCAGGAAAATAAGACAGGTCATCCATAAGCTGTTGAAGTCAATAAAAGCTTTAGTCTTGATGAGTAAATGTGGTGTTTTATTGCCAGCCTCCTGTCACAATCTACAAAAAGTTTCTTCTTAAATTTACTGCAAGATACTTGACAGAAAAAAAAAATCCCTTGGTCAATAAAATGTCTTGGATGATATCTCGAGACAAACAAAACACAAAGTAACACTAATCATTCTAAGTGCCCATCACATGCACCCTGACACTGCAGGGGAGCCGGGGCAGAGCAGAGAGCCCACTCCCAGCTGGAGGTTAATCGGATCACATAAAAGCAAAGCACACCTCATCTTTCATCACCAGGCAACACATTTATGCAGTAATCGATAGGGGAATCATATTTTCCCCTTTCAGAGAAATGAGGGAAAATGAAGTATTGTGACCTGAACAAGATGGATGGGCCAGGGCTTCATTTCTTACAGATATCAGCAATAAGTCGTGTCGCTTCAGAGCTTGAGTTGTTTTCAATTCAGGTTAATCTTATGGCCCCTTTAGCTCCAAAATAGGTTTCGGGTCATTTATGTCAACAAAGTCTGAGTTTGAACACAAGGAATTTATAGCTGGCTTTTTTTCATCTTTTTATTTTATTTATCAAACATCAACCTTTCATTTCACCTTTCAAACACACACATGAATGTGTGCACACACACACATACTCACACTTGAAAGACACTTTTTAAAAATTTCCTCAAAACTGTTGCTCTGCTTTAGAGTGCAAGATTGATAACAATTGTATAATTATTTAGATTTTAAGCAGATAAATGAACAAGTTCTGAGATGATTTGGTGGATACAGAAGAGGTCATTCTGAATTCTGACAAGACCATTGGAATATAATGAGCATTTCTAAGAAATGTGTGTTTGACATGAAAAACACATGTCCTCGAAAATCTTCCATCCATGCCTACATCCATTATCTATCGCTTGTTCCGGAGTTGGGTCGGGGGCAGCAGCTTGAGCAGGGAAGACTGCCGCACTTATGTACATCCTTATGTTTGAACATGGTGTTCATTATGGACAAACTGTGACTAGCACAGAAGTCTAATAACAAAACCCAACTCGAGTTCAGATCAGAGAGGCCGTTCCTACCAATCACGCCCCTCCAGGTTGCACTGTTGTTACTGTTGCACTGAAGTCTCCCAGCAGAATGTGTCTCCAGCTGGAGCACCTTCTGGCACTGCCCTCTCATCTACCACATAAAAATTCCAATGCACAGGGCTGTAAGTAGTCCCACACCAGACTGGTACCTCTCACCATGGGCAACTCCAGAATGGAATGAGGTCCAGCTCCTCTCAAGAAGATTGGTTCCAGAACCCAAACTGTGCATCGAGGTGAGCCCAACTATATCTGGTCAGTACCTCTCAACCTCACGCACAAGTTCAAGCTCTTTCCCCACCAGAGACCAGATGACATTCCATGTCCCAAGAGCCAGCTTTGGTAAGATATGGTCAGAGCACCAATGTCCCCGCCTTCAGCTGCTGCCCATAGGATTATGCACCCGACCTGTATGACACCTCCTGCAGGTGGTAGGCCCACAGGAAGACAAATCCACGTAGCTCATTCAGGCTGAGCCTGACAGAGGGCCTGACGGCCCCATGGGTAGATTAATTGAAGTTGAAAAACTTAACTAAGTAAAATAAACGAAGAAGCCTGAATAGAAAATAAAGAAAAACAATGATGGCACAGTTGATTACTCTTTGAATGTTTTTCCCTACTACTGCGTTTTCTGATGTTTTTATAGCTTTTTTTCCCATCCTTTTCCTATACAACTATGAAATGCTCACATTACCATCAAGGACATAGCAAAACAGAGGGCTTAAATTTCCTTTTTTTTCCCTCTCTGTGGGGATAGAGATACAGAGAGTACATAATACATGGTCTAAACAACACTGAAAATGAGTTGTCTGTAAGCTGTCATTTCTTCAATAGCCTGTTTGATGCACCACAAGTGGCCTCAATTCAATCCAAAAGGTAACTGCTGGAAAGAATGGCATTTAAAATCTGTCCTCTGTCTCTTCTTGCTTGAAAATAACAGATTTTAGTTTAAGGGAATTCTAAAGAAACGGAAATAATGAACCAAAAATCATTTGGGCATTAGTTATGCACATCTGGGGAGAAATTCCAGTAGCTTCCGAACATATCTTTGTCTGCTTAAAGACATTTCCTCCCCATTCATTCTGTGAGGCATCATGTTTCCCTGGTGGAGGTACTCAGTTGCAGCAACGAGCAGCACTTTGCCAGTTGTGCAGAGAGGGAACAAAACCTCAAAACTTTTTGCCTCGAAGACACATTTGGGACACGAATGGGCATTTTATGACACTTCCTTTCGGCCCACCGCATTTGGACCCGGTGTTGTGTATTGTACAGAGTCAGAACGAGAGGAGGGGAACGGGAGTGCAGGGAGTCACAAAGGAGCCAGTGGCTGTTTAGGATGAGATGAAGTAGGAGACAAGAGCTCTTGAAGGTACGGGAAATGTGCTGAGCAGAGCAGAGCAGCAGTTAGTGTTCGTACGAGGGCACCCACAGGGGTAATCCAAGCTTAAACTTTAACTACGTGGGCTCTGATGTTGTCATTTAGGACCACAGAATGCCTCAGTGAGCTCATGAATGTGACCAGCTCTTTCTCTAACTGAAGTAACCACACTTTGAAAGCAAGTCAAATAACAGGGGTGACAGTGACAGATGATGCGGCGGGTGTGCTTAGATGGAGGCAGACGCCTTTGTCATAAATAACAACTCCTTGCACATGGTAATCATATCCAAGTGAATCCATTTCAGGTATATACACTGGAAATGTTTTTTTTTTGTGTGTGTGGGTGTGTAGGGGTGTGTGAGGGTGTGTGTGTGTGTGTGTGTGTGTGTGTGTGTGTGTGTGCAAATATATAAAATCTCATGCAGTTAAGTGGGTAAGAATAATGCTGTAAGTTGGCAAAAAAGAGCATTGTGAGTAATGTTCTGGCATTTGCAGCAAGGTTACACTGCAAGGAAGTCAATGGGCCTTGGAGATCAGGCACCACAGCTGCTCTAGGAGCTAAAACAATGCAAAACATAACATTAACTCTGCTGAGGACCAGGAAAGAATTCAATATCAACGTCATTTACTTTGCTATCTTTGAATACAACCATGGAGAAATAATAACACTGCTTTGTGTCACAGTTTGCACTCATCTTTCAAACTAAATCTCATTTCAGAAGCTTTATATTGTCCAAGAAGCCAATGACATGAAAATGAATCAAATATTCAATGTGCTTTATGTGCTAGGATTTTTAATTGCAAGGTATCATCAGAAGAAAGTCCAGGAAAAGGATGGGAATGGATCAGGTTATGAGTAACATTTCATTGTGATGGACAGTGTTTAATGTCTTCAATCATCAAGATCCTTCCTGCCAGTTTTAAATTTTACATCCAGTTCTTTAGTAATTAGTACGGTGCAAGGAATAATAGAAAGAAAATAGAAATAGAAAGGAGTAGTTAAAA
>JAOXNZ010000038.1:19022334-19038118 GCA_028566095.1 Kryptolebias brasiliensis
CAGATTCAGGCTTTCACAAAATAGAGAAACAGACCTACACTTTCCATGTCAACATCACTTTTATACACACACACACAAACCCACACACACACATAAATGTGTTTAACTCCAAAACAGATTTTTCTCATTTCATGATGACATCTGGCCCACCACAGCACAGATTGCAATTTTCTGTCCTGACAGGGCCCACCAACTAGCCATCAGCACATTTAACATTAACAAGAAATTGACCAATAACAGTTTCTTAAGGCTGCTCGCAATTTTGAGCGTTGGTCTGGCCTGAAGCCCACAGATAGATCAATATCTTTGTCTCATTCTCCAGGCCAATACATCACAGATCCAGGTAAAACATGTACAGCCACTGAAATCAGATCCTTATATAAAACAGTGCTTGACCCTGTAAAACCTGTTTCTACACAAATATATATGCTAGTGAAATGTCAGGAAGCTGTGATAAAACGTGCACATCTGCCACATTAACATACAGAATCTGAACTGTCTGTGCTTGAGTTGATATCAGCTCTAAAAAATTACACACACAAGTGCACATTTCTGATAATCTAAGGCAAATATTACACATTTATTAAGTCTGAAACGTGCAGAAACTATTTCAATCTATTTATCACTATGGTTGAACTATTCTGAGCCTCACTTGGCTTATTACTTGAAAGTATTAGTATCCACAGCATACAGATATAGGTTTTGGAAGACGGAAGTCCAAATGCTAATACATTTTCTTATTGGATGGAGCTTTCCCTTATGTTTACCTCTCTTGAGGCAGTGTTGCTGAAAATTGGTAGGGGAATTGAGTCCTGCTTTGGGGACACATTCCTAAAGGTGTTGAATAGTTTTCCCTCAGGTTTCAATTCATTGTGTCTATTAAGTTTGAAATTAAAATTCCTCTCTCAGTCCATGGAGGCTTTCTTTTCTTTTTCATGGTGTTGTTGTACGAGGTTGAACTTTCCAACGGCCAATTTTTAACATTTGATGAACCGGGTGGCAAATCAGATAATGAGGAGCAGCTTCTCACCAAAGTCAGACATTCAGATAAAGTGGGCAATAATGAGACAACTAGACAGAGAGACAGACAGTACAAAAAGCTGAATAATCTGACTCTAGAGGCTCACAAAGTCAGAGAAAAAACTTTAAGACAGAGCTGCCCATCTGGAACATTGCCACTGTTACAAATTGTGTTTCCCAGTTGGACAGGGAAAAAAAAAGAAAGAAAGAAAGAAAAAAAAATAGCAATAGCTTCCTTTTCTGACCTGGGCAGATAACGCCAATACCAGATTCCCATCACCTGTGTCATCATCTTTTCCTCAGCACTTGCAGCATCCACACACAAAAACTAGCACAAAATGACAGAACTATCTTCAGAGGGAGAGAAAAAAGGTTATTGGCTTTCTCTGACAACTTATTGCAAAACTTATTGCACTACTTTTTTGTAAGGTGATGCAGTGTAGGAACACCTCAGCATGGGGTTTGAAGCCCAAGCGACAAACTCATGAAACAGAAAAGCCCGTATTGTACCTTCGTGGTCTCGTGGGACGAAAGCTGACAGAGCAAGATAAATATGTGATCTCTCTCTGTCAATCTTTCACACAGGAAGAGCCAACAGTGTTGTTAACATTCTCTCTGCTCTGATTGCGTAGGTTCATTCTCATTTCCTTCTGATTTTCTGTGCGTGCGCCGAGTCTTCTGTTAGTTATGCTAATTGCCTCTAGACCCCCCACAGAATATGATCCTTTCCCAGTTGGATGGCTGTGAAGCTGTTTGCCCAAGGAGATGAGTCTGTGTGTGCTCCTGGGTGTGTGTGGGTGTGTGTGTGTGTTTACAGTGCACAGATACAATGTGCTGAAAATCTTTAATGATGCTGTGCACATGCATTTGAGTGTGATTATGTGTGTCTGTGGACTGAATTCCCAATTTTCCCAACACTCAAAGATAAGAAGGAAAATATTTCATCTGAATGCTGTCATATATCGGTTATTCTTCTTTAATTCTTTGTGTGTTTGATCGCATTAGTAAAGCAAAACCTGTGGGAAAAGAGAGTCAGTCCTCTCAAGCTGTTTTCCCTCAGTGAATTACATCTTATGAATTCAAAAAAGTAGGTGACAATGGCTTACCACTGAAGAAATTATGAAAAAGGTAAAAATACCTTCATGCCATGTTGCCTAAAGACCTCTAGTTTTCCAAGTTATGACGTTTTACACAGATTCAAGTTCAACATTTGGTTCAATTATGACTTATTTGATCAAGACTGTATGGATACAATGACAAATTTAGTCTTTCTGTGCTGCTCAAAAACTATACCCCATAAAATTAATCTCTACTCTATGCAACTTTTTCTTGTACATAAGTATGTGTATGCGTATGTGTTCATGTAACATATCACTGAAAAACTAATATTCTTGGGATTTATTTGATAAGAAAAAAAATAATATACAGTGTCAAAAGCAGATAGAATCAACACTTGGAAACACCTTTTTTGTCATCTTTAATGTCTTCAGGTAATTCACTTATTCAGACAAAAAAGGTTTTTCTATTAAATGATTACTTTCCTGACAAGTCAGTTCAGTAAAAAGAATTAGCTAAAAAATATTTATTCAATATATTCCTAGAAATAGGCTAATTGTTGTGTTGTGAGTTTCAGAGTCTGACAAACTCTTTCAAGTCCAGTTTGCAAGAAGAAAATATAATTTTAAAGTAGTCCTTAGCTTTTCCTCAACATCCTACTTGTTTCCACCTGCAGTAGGCATGGCATTACAATAGCCAATTAATTATTTCTGCCATATAAGCCTTGAATAGATTTAAATTATTTTTAGGTATGCCATGGATAGGAGTATTAGGCACATTTTTTCTTGTTATGGAAAAGAATGCTGCACATGTTTTGACTCATACTTTTGGGTTTCTAAATTATTAATTAAGTGGAGAATAAAACTAGGCACACTTTAAGCCTGATTCACTAAAAGATTGTGTAGCTTTTGTGCCCACTTAATTGAACCAATTCAAAACTTGTGAACTAGTTTAATTCACAAACAGTAACATGCACCTCAAACTGTGCTACCAACCCAATTATGGGTTGCCAGCCCATATATATGAAACTAGCCCGTATACATAAAAGTTACTGTTGTTGCAAAACACGTCACATTCTCAAAGGCCAGTGCTGTTTGCTACATGCAGTTAGAGGGAAATTCAGAGTTGGTGGTAATTACAACCCAGGAGAAAAAAAGATGGAGGAGGAATGACCTGCTGCACTGCTGCTTTTACAAAAAGAGGACATGCTTGTCATGGAAGGTGTATTTTAACATCTCATTCAATTATGCTTTTATTTCATAGTAAATTGTCCAAAAATGTGTGAAAAATATTATTGTTACTGTTGTACATTAGGGACATCAAACCTTGTAGTGTCTATAAGTTTACAACATGTTATTTTTATTTATCTCAAGATATAGGCTATGCCTTGCATGATGCAATTGGGGCACACTGAGAATAGTTGCTCTATAGTCAGGCGTCACATTGAGGAAGAGGGGGATCCTGACCCTCCCTGTGGGGAAAGGAGGACATAGCGAGCACTCCTTGGTTCGTAGTAAAAAACTATTTTTTATTTACTAAGTGACAGCAACTGGATGTAATGACAGTCAAGAAACAAAATGTTTTTTGTTTGTTTTTATCCTGCCAATAAATACCAAAATAATATATTTTTTGACAATGTAATGACTGTACAATGGGATGCATTTATAACCTCTACATAGAGGCCTATTTCTTTTTATATCAATGCACAAGTTTATGACTTCATTACTCTGTAGCTTTGGATTTAAAGAAATCTATAGCACTTACTTTTAGAAATGTCATCTAAAACATGATTACTCCCTGGTAAGATGTTGTTCTTGATGTTATGAGAAATGCTCTCGTTCCTCATTATTTAGGACCTGGAGTCATTTTTTTGCCTGAGGGTGCCATAATTAGATTGTGCCAGGAGGAATGCAATCAGATGAAAAAAGAAAGCAAATTGTTCACATCTGCTAAACTTGAAGGGCATGTTTGCACCTGAAACTCACTAGCTTTATTTATTTTGCACGCTAAATGGAACAAACATTGTTGGCAAATGATGTGCAGTTTTTCACACTAAAACCAGATCTTTCTGCAGGTCTTCTTCTATGCCACTAGTTTGATTTCTTGAAATTAGCTGAACAATATTTGATCTGTAAAGTCACTAAGCCACATCAAATTCAGTTCTTGTATTGTATAGTCGATCACATTAGCTTATGTCTCTAACTTACAAAAAGAAATATAAAAAAAGAAAAAGAAAAAAAATATGTGTTGCAACATTTCGTGCCTGATGCAGTTCATGGCAATCGCTTTTGAGGCAAAAAAAAAACCAAAAACCTTTTCTCAAATGCTTTGCCTTTGTGCTACAATGGCTCAGTATTGTTCAAATCAAAACAGAGGTGTGCTCCTGCTTGGGTTTGAAATTCAAATGCTCTTAGCATGTAGCACGCGGATAAAAAAAAATTATGTAGCTAGGGACAAAAACAGCCTAAAATCCAATGAATTCAATGAATTGATTTAAAGTCATTCATTGCCAAAAGATACTTAGAGTCAAAAGCCCTGAGCCGAGGTGCTTATCTAAATCATCCAGACCCAACTCACACTGTTCTGTTTACTAAATGCCTGGATTTATTTTCCGACTGTTTCACTTAAGGTTTCCTGTAACATACATATTCAAAGACATTAAAACAAACATCACTGAATGCCAGTAATAAATATTAAGCCTTTCTGCTTAACAGCTGTAAAGAACTTGACAGGAATGATTTTTCTATGAGATCAAGAAAGGAAAAGGCACCTGATGTACATGCACTACAGTTAAATACACAAAGCCAAAACAATGCAAGAAAAAAAAAAAAACGGGCACATGTCGATGCTTTTAGAGTTATAAATTGGCATCTACATATTTAAGGTAGCCTCACTTAAAGAGAAAACAGGAGGAAATGTGTTTATCCTTCATTTTCTACTCCTGTTTTATCCTACAACTAAGTTTTTAAATAGTAAATTGTGAAGGAATTGCGTTTTTAAAAGTCCTATATAAATCAAGTTTAAATAAAAAAAAAAGAAACACTGTATGAGAGTATGGAAATACGGGAACTGAGAAACACAGTTCGTAGCAGTTTGTAGACTCTAGATAAGGGTAAAAATATGTGGACTATTTACTGTTTGTTATAGTCAAATACTGTATATTGTGGTGTGACCCAGCTGGGCCCTCTGCCATGCTCTCTTGTTTTGACTGTATCCCAAAAAAAGACATGAACAAATACTGGCTCAAGACTCTGCTTTTTGCATTTTGGGGAGGCAAATGTGGGGAAATGTCACTACATCCTACACACTGAATCTTCTAACAAAGTGCTTCTCTTGCCTAAATTTAACCACAGAATTGTGTTGCTGCAGTGCTCAACGTCCATCATCCCTCTGACTCATACTGTATGTGGCTCACAAACATGTAAAACAAAAAGATAAAGTGCTTTCAGTGCAAAAGAAAAATAAAAAAGTGATTGCCACACGGATGTGAAAAGCAGGTATGTTTCCTACAAAAGAAATTACAAGCAAAACATTATAATACACAAAATAAAATGTTTAAGGAGACAGGGAGGTTAAATCCTACCATCTACTTTCATAAATTTGGCTCACAGACACTTAAAAATATTTATTTTTCTTTTATTACAACAAATTCAGATTAGGGAAAACTTCACCAACAATTTTCTAATCAAAATCATCAGCTGGAAAGCAAATAACAGTCTCAAAAATGAGTACATGACATCAGTGTAATTAAACTAGTTCTAAAAAAAGCCACAAACAACTAAAGTAGCATGAAAAAATTCAACACAAATGTTACTCAAAGTTGTAAAATTGAAATGAATGTGTCACATAAAGTAGTAAGCATTTTAGGTTCTCCTTTTACAAGAACAGCTAGACTAGTTATAGGGGCCTCCAAACAGGTTAACTTACCTATAAAAATGAACGACAGCTGGTGAGCTTCTTCATCTCTCACCGTCTGCTACAATCTGTTGTATTTATTAAAAGCAAATTGGGATTTGGCTGTTGGGCCACACTCCTCTTCATGTATACTAATTGATTTTCTTAATAAAATCCTGCCAAATTAGTGTTGAAAGGCTAATTAGAGATAATTTAACCTTTATCCCTCTTTAAAGTACCAGTTTTACAACTGCACTAATTTATATTTCTATAAATATAACTGTGTGCAAAATGTAAGGATGCTTGTGAAACACACACTGAACAAAGCATCACCATTGTTCGAAGAAACACTTAATGCTATACCAAAATTTCCCAACTGTTTTCTGTTACCCAGAAGCTATGCAAAGTATGTAATGTTAATGTAATGTTGAAACATTTTATTCTCTTAAAGTCTGAACTGACTTTCAAGGCTAAATGTAGACCAAGCAAAGAAACATGAGCCGTATTCATGAAGATAAAAAAAAATCAACAAATTTGTGCATTAACATGATACATTTAATTGCAGCTGTTTCCCTTTAAAAACAACTGAATGGAAAAAATAAAAACTAACATAAAAATATTTTCGAACAATTTATGATCAGACTACCCTTATATTCCAATCACAAAGAGGTTACTAAATTAGGCTTTTAACTTGTAAACACTATAAATTAACAAACGCTTTTAAAAAAGAGTTATAAGACAATTTTCTGCATACTGATTCACGTTCAAGTATGATTGATGTTATTTTTTGAAAGCTTATTGTACTAAAAGCTTTAAACTCCAATCATACAGCTATAATTGGAAAGAGGAGCACGAGAACAGATGGTGTCAGCCTGATTGTAACATCACTGAGCTGGTCATACAACTGAGACAGCCACAGAAAATCGCTGGTAAGTTTCGAAGACACTTGCAACAATTTACCTGCTATCTAACGGACAAAAAGTGGACAAATTGCTGGTCTAAAGAGTCCAAATGCTTTTTTTAAAGACATTCTTTATATCATTTTGTGGATCTTAAAACTACCACTAAATGTTTACAGTTTTTTGTGTTCACAAAGCACAAATCTTTTATTGTGCTTTCCATTGCTTCAGATCCTCTTGTCATCTTTTGACATTTTCCATTTTCTCACTGTAACTTTTCTCTATAAGTAGGCATTTGTTCTTTCAACTGAGAAGCGTTTTCTTCAAAATCAATAGCTTCAATGGACTTTTGCTATTTTTTTTCTAAATCATTATCCAAAATGACAAAGACCTGCAACCCAACCCTGAATTACACCAAAGACCTTTTAAGCTAAACATTAATATCCACTGAAACTCTTGGACATAATTATAGTAATAGTAGTAATTTCACAGTTTTAATTTGCTGAGTGTCACGTAAAGTTAACTTTATTTCTAGTATGAAACAGTTTTATCGCTTTTTTCTTTCATTTTAGCAAAGAGAAAGCTTCAACAATCAGATGGTAGAGATTCTCGTAATTGATTTGTTTCCAGCTAGACAATCGTTTTACTTTATAACAAGTTTTGTTTTGCATTGTCAAAATGATAAGTTACATCAAAAACAATCAGACAGAAACAAAGAAAAAGTAAGTTCTTTCAGCTGCTCCCTTCTTCAGGGGTTGCCACAGCGAGCAAACTCGCACCAACGATCTGCCAATTGCTTTACACCAGATGCCCTTCCTGCCACAACCTGGGCTTGAACCTGCAATCGCAGCCCCAATAGAAACAAAGAAAATAATGCTTTTAGTGTTCAGGCTGATGCAGTTATTGCAAAAGGCATTACCTCTGAAACTAAACTAAACAAATAACTGAAGTAGCAGAAACCAAACCTGTGGACATTAAAGGAAGTAAAATAAGAAAAATGACAGTTTCAGGTTCAGACGAGAACTAAAAAACATTACTTATAATAGACTCAGTGCTTAACTACAATTCAAGCATGAACACTTAAATAACCCTATTGATGTTGTCTCAAGAACTGTCAATAAAGCTGAACTGATTTAATGTCTTGAAACAGCATTGAAGCTTAGTGAAAAATATGTGCATCTGACCATGACCCTCTGTGGGTGCAGTATAAAAGTCTCATTGACTTTTAAACTTGCAATTTTACTAATGAACCTAATAAGAGGGATCTTGTCATGACTGAGGTTTGCCACACCAACAGGTTTATAACTGATGAGTGCCTATAATAACTACTAATCAGATCAATATCAAAATTAACAACAACAAAAATAATAATAATAATAATGTCAAATGCTTTTAATGGAAACAAAATGTAAAAGCCTGAATGTTTTTAGCTGCTGTGATTTCAAGAATCTTTATGTGTGAACAGAAACAAAAGCTAAAGAAAAAAAGAATAAAATAAAAACAGACCTAATTTTAAATTAAAGCTAAATGTGTTTCGGTTTTGTAACTTTTCAACTTCGCACCCACTCGATTCTGGCCTACACACATCCAAAAGAGCAGGCAAATTCCAAGAGAGTGTCCTCCCACATTTACAACACTACCCTTAATAACAGGTATTTACATTCCAACACCAAGTGATTAAAACTGTTTAAAGCAAGGGTATACTCTAATCATGAGTACCAGACTTATTTGCTCAGACTTTATCGGGAATAACAAGGTCATTTAAGTATTGGGAGACCAGGGCAAGAGCAAACTCCTCAGTCAGATCCTGGGGGGACTGGGTATAGTCTTGGCAGAGGTGTGTTGAGATATTCGCAGGAATGTGATTAAATAAAGAAAAATAAAAAATAAAAAAATACCTGAAAACCTCCTGAGCCCCACACTGGGGTCTAGGGAAAAGGTCTCATTGAGGGTCCAGGAGCCATAGCCCCCTGAAGTTTGTGGATTTTCACAAAATTTGGGTCTATTTCTAAGTTTTCTGGAGCACCTAGATAGGAGATAATTTTCCACAACTGATTAAATGTAAACCCTTAGAACAAAGATATTTCACATACTCTAAGGTCTGAACAGACCATACTGGCAACTCTGACTTTAAACTTCATTTCTGCATTGACATATTGTCTTATACTTAACATTATATTTTTTTTCATAAGAATAAACCGTTTGTGTATCAAAGCTAAATGATAAGCATCCCTTTGCAAACAAGAAGCCAACATATTTTACTCAACCAATAAGAAAGGGTTTTTGGGGCAGATGTAGGCATTTACATTTTTGCAACTGTGTCATTGAAAGTCATTCATTTTGACACAGAAATTGTTTTCATAAATGATTACATAATCACTGCTGACATTTTTCAAAACATAGGAGGACACTTGGATGTTAGACTAAATAAAATGGGGCTTCATTGGGCCAAAACAGAACATGACCAGAATAGAAAAGTTGTATTTATCAGAAGGCAAGTTAGCTGCAATACAGACCATTGGTGACTCATAAATATCCAAAGAGTCAGACAGGTACCCAGAAATCAGCTCAACTCAGGAAAGTTTCGAGCCATCATAATCTTTACTTTGCCAGTCCTCAAATGCATGTTTGAAATTGAAATCTAACTACACAAGACATTAGATAATGTTCCCAAACTCCTCACACTATGGAGGGTTCCACATAAAGTCCAGCCCCTTGAGGCTTGATAAAGACCAGAAAGGAATAGAGAAAAGGTTAGTGATTGCAAGAACTCCTAGAGCATCTTTAAGTACATCTAAATGATAGCCCCAAAGGATGAACTGTGAAGTGAGTAAGTCTAGCAGCTGAAGACAGTAAATGATGAGGAGAAAGTAGAATTATTGTAAAAGATCCTCTCCTGTGATGCATCTTTAGCAGAAAGAAGTGTGATTGTTATCGAGAAATCCTCCCTATGGCATGGAAAGTCTGACATGTAAGGCAGCAGATAAGACCCAAGGTGCAGATTGTGCAAAGATGCCCCCCACTGTCCAGCACACAAAAGCAGGATGTGAAATATAGTCAGAGGCAGGATACACTGAGAAGCAAATCCAGACAGCTAGAAAAAAGTACCAGAATCTCTGTGTCAACCACAGATTAGAAATCCCTAAATTCCAAAGGAGCAAGTAACCGAAGGTGGTTTACAACAAAAAAGAAAATATCCCATGTGATGCAAAAGTCTACATCAAATACCAGCTGCTGAAGAACCAACAGTACATTAAGTCATGTAGCTGACATAAGAGTTCAGTCATGATGCACGTAGCAATCATAAACTGGAAGCAACATTGACACAATGTTGCAGGGGAAGTCCAAAGTATCCCAGATGTTTTAGAAGAATTAAGATTTGTGATCCTCAACCTGAAAGAGTTGATCAAGAAGATTTCAGGAACAGTATTTGTGGTATTTTTCAAGAAGAGCACAGTTCAAGAACATAGTAGCAGAATACCCTAAACTAAAAAAATGATTTTGATTTCTGAATAACAGAAAGATATTGTATATAAAAAGATGTACGAGTAATTTTGACTTTACACAAATCATTCGATATGATCACATTACTGGAATATTCTATGTTTTAACATAAACATAATCTACAACATACTTGCTGTGATAAAAATGTGGGCAAATAAAATTATACCATCATTGCTTGACTGCCTGATATTTTTCATACTGATGGCAGTAAATGTCATGCATCAGTTCATCTTGGCTGCTGAATGGAATGCATCACACTGAAGACCTCAGCTTTGTGGGATTACTTTAAGAGAAGGCCCAACTAATATAACTCAAATGGCTTAATGGCACTAGCTATAAAGGTGTGGTATCTAAAACAAAACTCAAAATGTATTTTTGTCTGTAATCTTTGGCATAATCCTTGGGTATCATTTTAAGTAGTATTGATGTCAGATGGTCACAGTCACGCCTTTCTCTGGACCACAGTGAGATAAATGACTAAATTTGAGCTGCAGCACAGAGTAAGATGTGAAGATAACACTGAAGACATTACTCAAAATGTACATATAGGCGAAAAAGATTACAGAGGAGGGGCAAAGCATTTGGTACAGTCTTTCAGCTCCAACGGAAGAGAGGATTGGATTTGTATGAGCTCTGCATTCTGTCATCAGCTGGTCAAAATAACCCATTGCAGCAAGCCGACACAGTCCCTTGTACACTGTCTGATGCAATGACTCAAATGGCTGGCCAAATGGGAGTTAAAATAGCCATGATGCATCTGTGGTTTAAACTGTTAAGTTTGATTGTCGTGAATTTTAAGGTTTACCAATTCTTGTCGGCTCAACAAGTGAACCACAGGCAGCCAAAAGTGCACTCAAGTGCGGCTTTTAATAAGGAAGAAAATTTGTGATAGGTCCTTATTATAACACCCAGGAGCTTTTAGATGAAGTGGTTATGAATTAGATTAGAAAAGATGTGTTGAGGATGCAGCCACAAGACTTTGTCTTCATCCCTTGTTGCCTTTTGACTGGAAACTATAATCAAAACTGGTACTATGTGAAACTAAATTGATGATCAATAAAAGCAGTAACTTTATTAAATGATAACTGCTGAGAACGGCCATTTAGCATGATCATCATAATGCACCCATAATGCATTGTGCAGGTAAAGTAATGATGAGCTCTGTATAAAATACAAGGTAAACTATTATTTAACACCCACATAAAATAAATATGTTTATGTTTTTCACAATGTATTGTAGTATGCCAGGGGAATTAGATAACATTAGGGTGTATAATTACAAGCCTAAGGCAGTGTCAGTTTGAAACTGCTCTACCATAGTGGCACACCAAAGATGAAAAGTCATCTGAATGCTATAAGCAGTGTTTTGTTGTTGAATTTTATGAGCTTTTCCTAAAATAAATGTATAAATACATTTAAATAGAACAACCTTACTTTCTTTGTGAGTTCTTTATCCTAAATATATACTTTTATTCTTAAAAACAGTATATATTGCATACAGAGTTATTTTTCAATAAAATGTAATGTAATATGTAATTGATTTAGTTATATTTTTGGTAACTCTCATGGACTGTATGTTAAGTTAGTAAATAAAGATTATGGTAAACCTTTGTGAAAAAAAGTTTATATTTTTGAAAAGAAAAATAAATCTCCACCACAGTTTTTTTTTCCTTTTTTAAAGTCAGACAGCAGCCCTCCATTTTGCACAAACTGTTTGTATCACAACCTACTGCATGCTAGGCAATAAAAGAGTATTTCAAAATGTCCTACTGATGGACATTTTGAAACACCCCGTATAGTCTATCTGACATTTTGTGAGTGTGTGCAGGTATCTTATATGTTTTGTGCCTGTCAGAGTGTTCGTCTGCCAGAGACAACCTAGAGAGACCGCTGGGTAAAAGCAATCTGGTGGCTGGAGACTTATAATATCCTCTGAGACTCAGAACAGCAGGGAGTTGACTGACACAATAAAATATTTTTTTTTTTCTTCCTTATTTTTTTTTCACACTTTTCATTTCAAACACTACCTTTGCAAGCTTTGTTGTATCTCGTCAACAACATAAGGTCTATGTAATGGGACCCTGGGATTCATGAAAGGCACAAATAAATACATTTTATCATTAACTTTTATTTGTATTCTCATCACAATGAGCAACACCTGAGCCTCTACTCTAGGTATTTTTTTGTTGTTTTTTGATTTTTGTGTAAGACTAAACATCAAAGACATTTTCTCATTTTCTCCTCAACCAAGAAAAATTTGGTTACATCAATTAAAATAATTTAGATCCTTTGTTTAGCAGTTGATTGAACAAGTAACAGCAATATTCATTGGCAGAGAATTACGTCAAAGTCATATTGCACTGAAGTATGGAGTGAACAGCATACCGCATTTAATTTTTCAACTAAACTGTCACCAAAATGAAGCATCCAGAACTAATAATTGAAATACTTTTATACATGCATGTCAAAACCCAAATAAAACACTGTAATAACATTATTTAATCGGTAAAACAAAATCTATTCTTACATTGACTATTTTTTATTGTAGGTAGTATAAACCAAAGTAATTATGTGCTTTGTCAAATCAAATTAATTTTATGTATAATTTCTAGGCCTTCTTTAGACAAATGTGTATCTCACAACACCTTTCTTGCCAGAGTTTTAAACTATTTCGAGAAATGACTGAGTTGTAGCTGATTTGGTCAAACCCTGAAAATCATGGCTCTCATTAAATGCCACAAGATGTTATGCTCATAGTAGTGAATGACTCTCAGCGTCTACAACATCAAGTTTCAAATCAATATCTGTGACACTGAGCAAGTTATAGCCATTTTTGTGTTGGCTAATGTTGATTAGCTGTGGCTGCCGTCTTATATGGAATTGACTTCAAAAGTTAATCAGTTGTACATGTACATCCACTGATTATTTCCTGAGGCTTTATTAAAATCCCCCTAGTGGCTCATGAGATAATTTGCTAACAGACAAAGTAAGTTCAAATAGTTATTGGCCAAATTTTAAATTTTAAACAAATCTGTGAGTGCTCAGCATACGTGTTGGGGATCAGTCTTATTAACTACCACACCAAATTATAGCTCACTATCTGTAAAATTGGCTGACTTATAGCCATTTTTGTGTATTTTAAGATCACTTACCCATGGCAGCCATTTTCAATTGGTCTGACTCAACATGTCAGTTGTAGATGGATAGCCAGTGATTACTTTCAGTAAGGATTATGGACCGGTTCCTAATGAAGGTCACCGGTGTCAAGTTCAGGTTTGCACTCTTTAATTCTTAAAATTTATCTAGATTCCTTAAATTGTGTGGTGATATTTACGGCTGCAGGGAGAGAAAAAAAACATAAATCCTTCCCATCTTTGTCTCTGGAACATTGCCTTTACACATTTCAGTGATTCCCTCAGACATCTGTTGACAAACTGTTGAACCTCTACCCATATCTTTGCCTCTCAAAGCCACAGCATTTCACTGATACTGTCATGAATAGGGGGGAGTGACGAAGAGGATCCAAATTGCAGGAGTCAGTTGAGACAGACAAATGGAGGACGAGAGTCTCTTTATTATTCTCAGAACAAAATCTCAAAGCGCTGCAAAAAGCAGGTAATCCAGTGAAAACAAATTCCCCACAAAAAACAAAAACAAAAAAAGACTAAAACATGAGGAATGGTAAACACGTTTATCTGGCAGTGATTAATAAACTATGGTAGACAATTTACTGAGGAGCTGATGACAAATGAAGAACAGGTGAGTGGTAATTAATAAACCAAACCCAGGTGTGAAACTAAGCTGGCCAGCTAAACGGCACACAATAACAAGGAAATCTGATTTCACAAAATAAAACAGGAAACAAAGCAAATATTAACTGAACATAAAAACAGAGTTTTACAGAATAAAGTTTAGATAAGCAATTAAATCTGAATTTTCTCCTGGCTTACTTAGCCTTAATTTGATTTTACAAAAGCAGTGGCAAAGAAATTACCACAAAGATTTGGCCAAGTTTAGTTAACTTTAAGAGTATTTCTTTTTATTTTTAGTCGTTGTCTAGTCAGACTAGCTGAAGAGTTTTTTTGTTGCCTGCCACACACGTGTGGGTGTTTATGTGTCTACCTTTTACCAAAATATCTCTTGAATCACTGGATAGATTTTATTGAAATATGCAGCAAGATCTACAACTGATTAACTTTTGGAGTCAACTTGATTCCAGCTGGCTGCCACAGCCGACTGATCATAAAAAACACTAAAATGGCTGTAACAGTAAATTTAACAGAAATGTACCTAACATGTAGAGTGATACCAGCTGAGACTGATCCCCAACACATATTCTGAGAACTAACAGATTGTGCAAGATCTTTGTTTAAAATGTTTGCCTTTAACTATTTGGAGTCCACTCTGTCTGTCTGTTAGCAAAATATCATAGAAAGAACTTTACAGATTTAAATAAAAATTTCAAAAAAATAATCATTGGAGGTACATCTATAACTGATTAAGTTTTGGACCTAGTAGATGACTTCTACAGCTTATAAACATTAGTCAACACAAAAATGGTTATAACTCAGTCAACTTGATAAAACGGGAGCTAAAATTTGATGTGGCAGTAACTGAGAATCATTAACAGCACAAACTCTGAGTGTGACATCTTTCTGATATTACATGATATGCACATAATGTTAACATAATGTTATTTTTAAGGTTTGACCAAAATGACTACAACCCCATCATTTCTCCACATAAGATGATTTTAATCTAAGACTTTGTCATGAAAGATGACAGGCAATATGCAATCCTTTAGGGAATGCAAGGCCTTTAATTTTCTGAAGTTAAAAATACTTAATCCATGTTTCATCAAGATTTTGCTCTTTACTGATTATACATTTTAAATATTACAAATAGCCCACAAATTCAAATTGATCTAATATAACTGCGATCATAATCATTTTCATAATATAAAGTGACAGTGAGAGCTAATGTAGTTTTATCAAGATTGCTGCTTGTATTGATGTCAGACATGCAAATTGACCTGTATCACTGAGGTTGTTAAGATAATTGACTAAGTTGCTCCTCCTCTGCTGGGCTTGGCCTTTATAGAACTGATTGAGCCAGGGTGGTCTGACAAGATTTAATCAAGCTCACTTTTCCTCTCTTAGCCTGGATTAAGAAATTCTACTTCTGTGAAATGCTCTCCAGGAAAACAAAAACTACTCATAAAACCAAAATAAAAATTGAGACCTATAACTCACACATGATGATGGATGCTGCTTTTGTGCTAAATCATGACTACAATCACATGTTGACATCACCCATTCCAACTTTTTTTTTTTTTTAATTTGGGGGCCTCATACCTAAAAAATAATATAAACTGTAAAAAACAATTTTTTTAAAGTAATAAAAAAGAAAGA